>VZTA01028407.1:352812-522992 GCA_013398855.1 Mohoua ochrocephala | reverse complement strand
CTTCCCTTTCCCTTCCCTTTCCCTTCCCTTTCCCTTCCCTTTCCCTTCTTCTTTCTCTTTCTCTTTTCTCTGTTTCTTCGTTTCTCTTTTTCTCATTCTTCTTTTTCTTTTTCTTTTTCTTCTTTCTTCTTTCTTCTTTCTTCTTTCTTCTTTCTTCTTTCTTTTTCTTCTTTCTTTTTCTTCTTTCTTTTCCTTTTTCTTTCTTATTTTTCCTTTTCTTTTTCTTTCCTAGTTCTTGAATTCTTTCCCTTTCCTTCCTTTCTTTTTCCTTTATACCTATGCTCACACAGAGACACGTCTAAACCCAAATGCAATCAAAGGGAGCTTTTTAAATGACTTTTTGGATCAGGCCTCGAGTTCTCTGCAGGGAGCAAGAATGGGAGCAGGCAGGATTTACATTTCATGGCTTTTAAAGAATCTGAAGTGCGGGAAGCGGCGTTTGCCGAGGCTGAGTTTCACAAGTCTATGTGGATGTACCTCGGAATGTGTATATGATTAAGCTTAAAGCCCTCTTCTGTAAGGAAGCAGGCAGATTCCCTTTCCCGCAGCCTGAACCCTGCTTCTCCAATTTTGAGACAAAAGTTCTTGCCAAGGCCTTGGCAGTGGGATGTCACTGCTGAAGGGGATGGAATCAGAGTGTTTGTTGGTATCGTCTTCCAGAGCTGAGGTGTCTCCACTGCAAACAGCCCCTGCTCCCTCAAGCGCCGAGAGCCGTGACGGTGAAACATTAGTGACAATAAAAATGAGCCCAAAATTGAACCAAACAAGACCTAGTATTTTTTTTCCTTTCCCACCCCTTCCCCCCAACTTAACTTCTTCCAAATTCCCTGATGAAAGCATTTTAATATGTAGGAAGAGCTGCTGGAGTCTGCAATGCGATTCAGTGTTCTGTGGTGTGGGATGAACAGATTTTCCTTTCCGTAGGGTTTCCTCCTGCAAAGTCATTGTAGAGGAGGGAATACTGTAAGATTAAATCTGGTTAAAATACTATATTCATGTCACACCAGATACGGTCTCCAGACTGTGCACAGTCTTTCAGCTTCCTTTATTGTGAAATCTTTTTAAAATAGCACAGTATAGTGTAGAGAACTTATTGAAGTATAACTGTCTTACACCAACTCTGTCAGATAAAATGAAGGAAAGTGATCGGGCTTCTTAAATTAATAAATCTGCTTAGTGTCTCTGGCTGCCTTCACGCTCTCTTACTGTCTTTGACTCTTTCCTTATTAATAAACTGATAGTTAAATAAAGCTGCTAAGTGAAGCAATGCACCTTGTCGGTGGAAGAGGGTTGGTGCCTCCTGTTCCAGGTCTGCTGTGCTGGGAATGGTGGTGGGTTTAGGGCAGGGATGGCCACAGCAAAGGCTAAAAGCAGGCTGATCACATCAGTTTCTAGATGCTCCTCAGGTGTGAGGCTTGAGTACCTGTTCCTCTCAGCCCCCTGCATTAATAACAGGATGAATTAACCGATTGGCATGAAAGGAGAGGTCATCCTGAGGAAAATGACACCAAAGGTCCACAGGAGTCATTTGCTTTTAGAGATCCCGGGCCAGGTGCCAAGTATTGCATTTATGGAAGCACCGTCCCCTTTCTCAAAAAAAAAGAAAAGAAAACCAACCTGAAAAATAAAACAAAACAAAACAAAAAGGCAACATCTCTTTCAGTGGCATGTGGGATCCTTTCAGTGGGGGAGTTCTTTCAAGCGGGGACCTTTGGGTGGGATGTGGGACAGGGATCATTCAGCTGGCTCTAAACGTGCTGCCCACTTTTGTTTTCAGATCTGCAGAGCTAATCTGGAATCAAAATGCTGGAAAAGCGCCTATAGGTTGTATTGCCTTTTTTTTTTTTTTATTCAAGTCGATCAGACTTGTGGTTTATTCTTGCTCTGATTATGCTGCACAGTTACAATAAATGGATGGAGCTCAAGTATTCCTGCAGGCACTTCATAGGAAATAAATGTGTATGCCTGTGTATGCGCACTCAGAGAGAGAAAGTTGACTGTAACGGACACAACAAAATATCCATATTTAAGAAATGTAGATTGACTCACTGACTTATCTCACTTATTGTACAAAGATTCACTCTATGTTGAATTTTTTTTTTTTAAATTAGGTTTTAAATATGTGTTGACAGGATGAATTTGTACAGTGTGAGTAACTGCAGGGGGAAATGACAGCTCTGCTTTTGTTATTAAACTACTGTCTTGAAAATAATGGAGTGTGTACAAAAATTGATTATTATTTTGCCAATTACATTAGTGCAGCTAATAACGATCGTTAAGAAAGAAATACAGAAAGCTACACGCTTTCAGATCTTAGAAACTGATATTCACTGGTGAGGCAAAAATACATGTTTTTAAGGTAATTTTTCAGCAAGAATCTCCTGTTATTAATGTGAAGTAAATACTAGATGTGTGAACTAGAAATGTTTCACTAAAAACTGTTCATTTCTTTTTCACTCAGTCAGAGTTAATAAACAGTACAAGAGACTTTCTAAATTTAATTTAGGATTTGCATATAAAAGGTCCTATTCTGTACCGTAGTGGCACAACAGACAGGCTTTAAGACGTTTAATATTCCTTTTAATAATAGTTTATTTTAATATATTTACTAAATTAGGTACCCGAGAGAATCATCTACAACGGTGATGTGAAAATCCCTGTTACCTGAGGTCATAAAAAAAAAAGGTATGTTTTCCTTTTCATTAGCAATTTGACATATTTCAGCAGGGGTGGCAATTTCACTGCTTTGTTTGCTGCTGCTAAGATGGTGCTTTTTGCTCAGCCCCGGGGAGCCGGTGACAGGCTGTGGTGCAGTTTCCTGGGCTTTTGGGTGAGGCTGACTTTCAGGTGCCTACGAGAACCACTTGCGATGATGGGGCTTTGTACTTTTGTCAGCCAGGCAGCTCTCCCGTGTCCCACAACTCATACGGAATCCTTTGCAAATGCTTTCTTTCTTTCTCTTCAAATGCTAGCGTTCAGACATCAGCTACGGGGATTAAGGATGGGTCTTCTGAAGATCTCCCTCAGATCTTGATGAAAATCATGAGTCTGTGTTAGATGACTTCAGTACTTACAAATTACAATAGAGTTTAATTCACAGCACTGCTTTCCTCTGGAAATTCATGTTCATTCAATCTGTCAACATTGACTAAAAAATATGCCGCTAATGAAAATGTGGGAATTAAAACTTTCAATCCTTTCCCCTGCTAGACTCACACAGGCACTTTATTTTTTTTTTTCCGTGGAATCTGATTTTTATTGACCTTGACTATAAAAATACTAAGTGGGTTAAATGAGCACCAAGGTTGCAATGACAGATTCCTGTGTGAATTTTTTTTATGAAACCTCCTATTTTAGTTAAGAACACAGGCTGCCGTACAGCCTGCCATGCTTTGATCAACGGTTAAGTGCTGTTAGAAACAGCTGAATTTTATTAGCTCATGGAATTAAGTTTGTTTAAATAATGGATTTATTTTTTATCTTTTAAAAGAAATGTAAATAATAAATTAAAATAATAGATTTATTTGCTCATTTAGAAAATAAATTTAAGTAACGGATTTATTATTTAAAATTTAAATGAGGTTGGAGAAGATGTAATTGGTGCTCTAGCCTGTACAATAAATGAAACTGAGAGGAGTTTTTTGATGGTGTACGGGCTGCAGGAATAGGTTTCTCGAGGAGCACTACAGGACCTTCATCTTAAGCCCGATACTCCTCTTACTTCCCCGAGGAACACCCTGGATAGGGCTTTGCCTGCATTGCATTTTTTTTTTCTGTTTTTCACCACTGTAAATAAGAGGGAAGCCAGACCACTTGTTTGGGTTTTTTTGTGAAAACTTAGAGTGCAATGTGCTTTTTTGCAAGAGTAGAGCCAAGTTGCTATTCAGCTGAAGCAAATACATAAAGTGTGTATTTTAATCGCGAAGGTGCAGCACATGTTTCATCAACTTGCTCCTAGGAAAACGCTTCTAATTTCAATAATCCCGTGGGAAAACTTGCCATGCTTCCTGTAATTCATATATGTGACTATTAGATTTATATAAATAAGTGATATAATAAGTGATAACGCTTGCGATCCGTATAATAAAAAAGGAAATCTTTTTCCCTTATCGACACTTGTGATCTCAAGGCTTTCTTAGCCTGCTGTTCTCTGGGACAATTCCTTGTGTCTTCCTTCTGTATTTTGTGGTTATATTTTCACATATTATAGACAAAAAAAAAAACCCCAAAACAACCAGCAGCAAAATCCGTTAGTTTTAAGCAAATAGCTCTTGGGTCTTGGAAGAGTTAACAAACTTTTATGGCAAGGTTCAGACAGTTCTGACCCCTATGGTAATATTTCATCTAAGGTTACTTGTGGGAGAGAAATCAAATTTCAGCTGTGAACATGATTGACAGGTGAAAGCAAGAGAGAGAAAGACATCTGGTCAGATGGGGAATTTGGGCAGGAGAAGGACAATTCAGGGAAGTGTCTCTGTGATATTAGGAATAATAAGCTTAGATATGAAAACTCCGATCCTCCACGCTGTCTGGAGGAGAGCTCACTTGATATTCATGGAGGTGGCTTGGTTGGGGGAATTTAAGTCTGTACATTTATAGCAGTGGACAGTAGTCTCCATGGCCTGACTTACTAACTTGGCTCCTTTGAAGGAATTATGTTATTTCTGGCAAACTTTAAGGATTTCAACGCCGTTTATTTCGTGAGTGTGACTGGAATATTTGGTGGTTGCTGGTTAAGAGGTTCTCACCATAATGTCTCTGGCAGGTCAGGCAGCAGCAGGGGTGGTGGAGGCCAGTCGTGGTGTCGCTCCATGTCCTCCATCCTGGTGGGCCTGCTGAGAGTTTTCAGAGTAAGCACTGCAGGATGAATTTTGTGTTTATGATGTACAGTGTTATACCAGCGACAAAATTAGTTTCTACCCCATAAAATACCACGAAGGGTCTATTGTGGTGTTTTACAAAGCAACTGTTATTTTCCAAGGGCTGTGTTTTGTCTTAATCCAGCTCTCAGCAGCACCAGATAACATCCCTTACAATACATACATAACCCCAGGTGTATTTCACCGTGCCTCAGTGTATTTTATTTGGTGCAGAAGAGCTTTTCCATCCTCCAGTGTCATGGAACCAACAGGAATAAAATATCCCTCTATTTCCTGATCAGCATGATGATGTCGGAAAGTAGAATTTGCTTCTGACATAAAAAACTGTAGCTGGGCTTTTTCTTAAAAAGAGCAAGAAGAAAATCTGTTGGTTTTTATCACCGTGTGTAACAATGTTTCAGTTTTCAAAGAGGCTCTGAAGGACATTTTAGAGCTCCAAGGGCAGGATGAGGCAATGACGGACCCTGGCACCTAAACTGCATCCTACCTGCATCCGAGGTGAGAGGAGAGGTCCTGAGTGGGCTCCTAGCCCCACTGCAGGCTTTGGTAAAATCTCCCTTGAATGCCTGGGGTCTGCACTTCCACCACGCTGGGAATATCTTCAGGGGAGGTTGTGCTAGTAAAAAGCAAAATCTGAACTCATACGGAGGTAGCTGAGCTGTGAATTCCCTGGATGGATGTTCTTATTTGGGAGTAAGGGTAGATTTCCCCCCTCTCCAGTACAGCTAAGCTGCTTTCAAAATAAAATAAATTAACCAGGAAAATCTACTCTTATTCTAGAGTAGGAGCGTCCACCCAGGCAATGAATAGCACTGCAGTATAGTTTATTCCTAATTTCCCCACATGGATGAGACCTAAACTAAGGGGAGAATAAGGAGCAGTAGAGAACAGAAATGTATTTTCTGTTCCTTTTCCAGTTTGCCTCTAAGACGTTTCACACAGGGGAAATCATGGCACTCTGAAAATACACATTTACTTACTTTTCACTGCTATTCCTGCATTTGCACATGCATTTTTAAAAGAGATTTGTGTTTTGTGCAAGACCTTTTGCATTCTCATACTATTCACAGGTATTTTTGATGTGCAGTTGAGTCTGTCTGTTGTTCATGACATCATTTCTCTTTTCACGGCCATGGCCTGTGATATCAAACTGCCCAACTTCACTGCAAATTAGATCTTGTTTTTATTCCTAGACTGTACATCTGATAAAACTGAAAATTAAAGCTAAGAACTGTAAAAACAATCAAATTTCTTTGTGCATGAGAGAGTTATTTTTAACTTTACGTTGTTGAATTAACACTCCCTGTAAAATGTCTTTATTTTCCGAGGCTGATATCAAGATAACTTCCATGAAATATTATTGGCAAACTTCCCGCAGCAGTCAATGGGAGCCTTGTATGTATTTTTCAAGCAGATGTGCTGTATTAAGCCTAAATGAGAATCTTTTTTTATCAAATGGGATGCAATATGTTATTCTTGATTAAAAAATTCATAGTAACCTCTCTCCCTCCCTTTCCTCTCCCCAAACATATTTGGTACAATTTACAGATCATTTTACATAGGTTAAAAAAAAAAGTTCTCAAGTGTTTAAAAAAAGCAGGACTTTATTATGCCTCAATGCCTCTCTAGCTCATTCCCATGAATTTGAAGTATGAAAATGTCTCGAATCTTTATGAGTGAAGAGAAAGTATATGCCATATGTAACAGCTTTTACTCCCCTAAAATTCCCAGGAAAGTCAATGTAATACTTTTCCCTGTGTTTAGAGTAAGCTCTAAAATATTTTCCGATGATGTAGTTCTTGCTGTTGTTTAGTTCTAATAAAGGATTTTAAGTGCTAAAAAAAAAAAATAGTAATATTTTTAACATCTCTCCTGGGTTTTCTAATTTGTGCCACTTACCAAATGATTCGCACTGTACCAAAATACAGGAGATTGATGAGACAGGAAAAGTACTGATTTAACATCCCACATATAAAATTACTTCTCAGGCTCCACATATAGTCACAATGTTTAGAGAGTGAAGAAACCGGGAGTTGGGAGTCACAGTCTGACTCACTTGTGAGACTTTGACCCACTTATTTGATTCTAGATTCAGCAAAATACTGAAGCACTTTAAACTTGTTATCTGAGGTTTCTTCTAAAGGTCTGTTACCGTTGATCTCTTTAAATCTCAGTTTACACAGTTACAAACCTAGATAATTAATTCTTACCTTCTAGGTTTTTGTGGGAGTTAAAAAAATAGCTGTAATGTTCCTTGAAGCCCTTTAATGAAAACTGGTTTATTGAAGTACTTGTCATTTACCTTACTTCATACTCTGGGATGAGAAATCACTGGTGTTGCCCAAGTCCCACGCACCCTTTCTATTGGGATGGGAATTTAGCCTCCTGAGTGCACCGGGCCAGGATTACAAAGATCAGGTGCTTTGGGACCTGGTAATTTTCTGAATTACGCATAACTTTACCCCGATTTTGAATGCGCTAAAATGTAGGCAAAATCAGTTATGTGCCCCCTCTCTCTCTTAAAGACAATATATCTTTAATACCTCTATGTACACACACATATGTGGAATAGCTCCTGTGCACCTGCAAGACAAGCAGAGGTCACACTGTCCTTGTAATTCCTCCCCTTCCTGCCATTACCTTTTTTTCCCAAGGTTCGAGCCATTATCATTCAGCAGTTGTGCAGCTTTTCTTTTCTTCCATCCCCAAATTATTATTGTTTCCCTCCTACCTTCTCCCCCTCCCGAACCGTATTGGATCCTCACCTGTAAATTTGCTAACTATAAAGATTTTTGCTTGAAATGTTTTGAAAATGCTGTGAGGAAAAAAAAGAAAAAGGAAAGAAAGCCTATGAACAACACGCTGTGCCATGCTCCGGCATTGCACTTCTATGGGAAAGATAATAAAGATATTAGCACTCATATAATTTCAGATAGGAAATGAAACCAGACATGAAAGAAACACTAGCTCCAGCTGTTGAGTGGGAATCAAACTAGCTATGGGAATTACAGGTATTGTCACCGGAGACAGCCTGACTTCTGAGAAATGACCTCAGGTGTAGGAGCTTGCTGTGGCCCCTTGCAGATATTAACACCTAATTAACAATCTGCGAGGGCATCCTACATCTTAATCACCAGTGAGGTGAGAATGACAATCATAAGGAGAAGAAGGAGAAGGGAAATGGTAATTTTTCCTCTGCATGCATCATCTAATAACCATGGTTATTCAGATGCAGCTAAATGCGATTTCCTTTTAGTCATTTCTGTCTATTGGAAGGCACAGTAAGTTCATTTGCTAGCAGGTAGGCAGCGGAGGTGAGAATTGAATTGATCTGAGATACTCTGAAAAATTGACCCTGAGGTCATTCCTAGTTTAAATTGGGAAGTAAGGCTGAGCTCCTGTCTTCCCTTTCTTCTCTCCCCTCTCCCTTCTCCCCTTCTTTTTGTGTTTTCAGGCATATTAGTTTGTACTGTGTAATTACTTAAACATACTCTGATGGTGGGGAACCTTGTTCCCTCAAAGTTAATCAGAATAAAGAGAGCTTTTGTTAGCGGTGATAGGTAATTAAATCGCGGCTCGGCGTTGTGCAGGGCCTTTGTGCTGGGTTATTGACGGCAGAGCCGGGCTCCCCGGCCGTTCCGCGGCAGCACAGCCCCGAGAAGGCACCAAGATTCAGGCCCAGGCTAAATTTAGGAAAGGGGGTGTGAAGGCCTGGAAATCTTAACGGGGCCAGGCTGTAAAGGAGAGGGGTGCACAGCAGCGCATCCGGAGTCTCCCAGAGGAAGGGCGATTTCCCAGTGGAGACGTGCGCGTTTTAAAGAGGAGAAAATCAGAGGTGGCGTTTCTCCTGCCTGTCTGCAATCTTCTGGCTGTGGTTTTAGCCAGCAACAGCTGTAAGGGTGGATGGGAACAACCTACTAACCCAATTTCAGCTCCTGTGTAGACACCTAGGGCCAAATTCTGCTTCCTATTACCAGGTGTAAATTCTCAGGAGCATGGGGGAGCTGGTGGAGAGGCTCCGGGCTTAGTCCCATGCCAGAGGGCTGGTGCTAGTAAAAAGCAAGCAAGAAAGTAAAACAAAGACCAGATTTACTTGGTGCCATCAAAGCCAAGGCAGGAGTAACTTCCCTGGGATCTGTGGTGATGCTCCAACTTGCCTCTGTATCACTTGGGCAGGATCCGATGGAGTTTTAATGTAATGCCTTTTAATGGATGCTTTTATGTGCGCTTCCAAACAGCTTCCACTTTCAAATGTCTTTACAAGAGAGTTAAAACGAGAGGCAGGCAGGGAATGAGGAATAAGCACGTAAGTACATCTTGTAGTCCTCATTCTGCAGTGGCTCTACCCACGGCACTCCGTGGCCGTGCTCAGGAACAATCTCTTCCCATATTACTTGGACCCAAATTATATTCTAGTAAGGAGAGAATGGCAAAGTGAAGACAGCTTTATATTAACCACTCAGCTTCCATGGAAACTCCCATCATTTTCTTTCCCATGACAAGAGATAATCTCTGTGTTTTTTGTTATGCTCACTTCTTCGACTCCTTTAGCTTTGTTTTCATGTGTTGGCCTTGCACTAAAAAATATAACTTGACATCTTGTGTCTTCTCAGCTAAAAAGGTATCAGTTCCTGGACTTAATGTCAGCTGTACCCAGATCAAAGGCAAGAAACATAAAAGTTGACATATATTATTTATTTCATGGTTTACATCAATGATGCTTCTCTCTATCCTTTTTTGTTATTATTGCTGATGTTTTGCCCATAATGTTGCGCTCACTTCTCAAAAGTGTTTGTCCCCTACGGACAAATATTCATATTAATGTAATCCATCAGCAGCTAACAAATGCCAGCTCGCTTCAGCATTTCCCGCACATCCAAAAATCCCATTGTTTTTGGAGGACTTGGGTGTGCAAGGAATGCAGGATCGGGCCCAGGGTTGGAATTTCAGAGCTGGAGACTTTCTCCCTCAGCCCCAGCAATGCCCGGGGCTGGCTGGAGCAGCAGCCTGGGGTGCTGGAGCAGGGAGTGGGAGACACTACATTCCCTCCCTGCATTGTGAACTGCTGCAGAGGCGAGATGAATGTCAGGCTTTGAGGGGAGCAAAAGCTCTCAACAGATTTTTTTTTTTTCGGCAATTTGGTTTTTTCTTCTCTCTACCTTTCCCCGTCTTTCTTGCCTGCCTTCAGAGTCCTGAGTGAGTAATACAGGGTCTGTCTTACAACTGTGTCCAGAAAACCGTCTGAGATCAGTCAGAAAGGCTGCTCCAACCTGTGCTTCCCTCTGACTGCTCCATTTAGCGTAAAACTTTCCTTTTTTTTTTCTCTTTGTCAACAACTGTGGCAGGTTTTACTTCCTGAGTTACAGAACCAGCTGAAATGCTGAGTCTGATCTTGCCCCCTACCCTCCCACAAGCTATTTTTTTCCGCAATGAAAATAATAATGCTTGAGAACCATCCTTGGGATTTTTTTTTTTTTTGCTTTCTTTTGTTTAGTTTGGTTTTATTTTAAAGCTTGCTGACAATTGTCAAATGTTCATTCTAGCAAAGAAGTCCTGGGAGGGTATAGCCCCGCTGCACAGCCGGCAGGAGTAATTTGCAGTGCTCCTTGGAGCTCAGCTATTCAGCCAATGTGTGTCGCCTAACTATTTCTTTAAAATTTAATTGGGATCAGGCAATCAAGTGTCTCCGAATTTTTTGCCTCTTCAGGCTGCAATAAAGCCACTTATAATTTATAATCAAAGTTTGGTATCGTTAAACTAAACTGTAAAACCTACTTCAGGGCTTCAGTCGTAAAATAAGTATACGATAAATATTGCAATGGGGCTGGAGTAGCAGAGCTCTAACAACAGCACAGTGAATGAATACACACACACACATATTTCACACTTCTTTTTTTTTTTTTTTTGAGTGTGCGTGCATACGTTTAGTTCCAGAGGTAAGAAAGATGTAAATAATAGATAACTGACATGTATTCTTTCTTGGAAGGATTGAAGCTAAGATAGATTTATAGCCCAAGTGGTTAATTTAAATGCAAAATGAAGTGTTAATTCATTAAAGTCATTTATGCATCAACATTATTTTTATGTCTTTATTTATATTTTCCTGTAATATGCAGCAATGTAGTATTCATCCTGGGGTTTTTTCTGTCTGTTGACTGTACTGCTCCTTTGCTTAGATTTTTTTCTAACAAGGCAGCTCATTTAGAAAGAAATGTTTATGTGAAGTGCTTGTCAGTTGGCATTTTTACTGGTGTGCTAACCCAAAGGTAAAATATAAAGGCACGTCTTTTCCTTGCTGGCTTGTTGCTACTAGAAGGGTTCCTCCCTTGTTAGCTTGATAAATAATTTTACTAGCGGGAATCTGCTGAATTTTTATGCTTGCTGTCTATTTTCTGCTTGCTGCAAATAAATTCCAGCACTCAGAGGGCACTAAAACTCCAAACACATGGTATTTTCCCATTTTGTTGCTGGTTGCCTAAAATATTTATTTCATCTTGTGTTTTTAATTAAATCTTATTTTAAAAAAGAGTAGGAAAAAATCCCTCAAGTTATACAATTATTTCCAAATGAATGTTTTTGTCTGAATTGTATCTAATATAAAGTCTTGAGTTTAAATAACACATTATCACAGGTACACTAAATGGGTAGTGTTAAATCAGTCATCACTCCAACTACCTAATGGTTTGCAGATTAAGTGCAAGGATTATTTATTGATATATTATCCCTTTAAACATTTCTTGCAATTTATTATGTACTTTTAGTTTTCCCAGTTTACAATCAAGAAAGTTAATTTAATTTGCTGTGTAAAAATTCAAGTTTGGCAAGAGAATGCACCAAAAAGCTTTAGATTATGGGTTGTCATGGCATGTATGGCAGAAAAAAGTTTGCAAGAAAATAAACAGTGGAAGAGCAATTGATTCACTTTTTTACCTTTTTTTTTTTTTTTTAAGATTTATGCATTTAAAATTTTAATTTAATTTAATTCAAGAAAACAAGAGTCAAAATTTAAAACCTCCTTTTCCTCCACCATAGCAAACTCTGCCTGTCAGAGGGTGTTTGTCACCATCACACATCTGGAGACTCACTGCTCCTTGGCAGCACGTCCCCACTCTGTCCCACGTGCCTCATTCATTTTGGGGGGCTTTGCAGCCTTGCACGGATTTAGGAGCTGCCTTTTGCAAGGCTTCCCTTCAGCAGCGCTGGTGTTTAGATCTGCCTGGCGCCAGGTCATCCTGCAGTGCCCATGGGTGCTGCTGCCAGGGGAACAGATTGTTTTGCTTCCAACAGGATCCTTCGCTGTGGCCTCTGTGGAGCAGTCCCAGCTCTTCCCAAAGTTGCAGGGATGCAGCCAGCGTCGATTCCTCACACACCTGCAGCTCAGGGAGTGAGCAGGGAAAGGATCTGGATGCAGGCTGTTTACACTGCTGCCCGTCCCACTCCCACCCCATCCCTTCCAAGAGAGGGGATGCAGGGAAGCCAAGCAGCAGGCTTTCCCTCAAACAGCAAAAAGACAAATATCTTTGAAGATGGCAGGCAAATCCACGCGAACTTTTAGAATTATTTGCATATTTTTAGAACAATTTATCTAAAAGCAACCCTCAAACTTTGGCCCAAATTCTTGCATTCCTACACCAGCCACCCTCCCATTCGTTTGCTTATTTCCATAAGAATTAGGTGATGGATCTGAGCAGTGTAAGCACATGCTGCTGCCTGGCTGCCCTGCAGACATCAGCCTTTTCACTTACATGAGCACATCCCAAATCGAGTAATTGGCTGGTGGGAAGAACTGGTGCACCAGCCCTGAGCAGATAAGGGAAAAGCCTGGGCAGTGGGGCAAATTACCCGTGGGGGCTCGGCCATATAAAATCATAAATGAAACAGGGTTACAAGGAATCTCAGGAGGTGATGTAATCCATCTCTTCGCCTTGAGGCAGGGTCAGACAGGCTTACATTATCCCTGATGGATATTTGCATAACTTGTTGTTTAAGCCACCCATGGAGAGTGTGACACCTCCGTGGAGCCTCCCTGGCAGACCTTCACCGCCGTCCCTTCTCAAAAGCATCTCTCCTTGTCTAACCCACAGCTCAGGTCTCTCATGTCCTGACACTGAGGACAGCCTATTCTTTTCCTCTTTGCTCTGACCCTTGGCATATTTGAAGGCTGTTGTTATGGCTTGCAGCAACGTCCTTTTCTCTAGACCAAACAGCTCCACGTTTTCTAGTCTTTCTTCATAGGTTATGGCCATGACATTGTTATTTAATATCTTGTCTGAAGAGTCTGCATACAGTAAACTTTCTGGAATTCAATTTACCTGTGTTGAAAAGGACTGTGAGGATGCTGCCTGGAGGCTTTACAGCATCTGAAAGGGGAATAATTTAATTCTCACTCTGCTATTCTGCCTTTTGTGGGATGGAGGGTAGAGAGCATTTCTTTACCTGGGAGTGTTAACTGCAGCCTCCTCACGAATTTACCCCGGTAGCAGGAATATTGTAGTGCAGCGTGCAGCCAGAGTGTAACGACAGGCTTTAGGAAACATGTTTTAACATTTTATATAATTTTATATATGAAAGTAAGAATGGGAGATAGGATTCAGCCTCTGTGGTTGTAGGTAACACCTTGGGGTGTACCTTCAAGGTGCTGCATGCATAATCTGTCCCACAGCTTTCATGAATTTCAATAGCAGCCAAGCAGCTACAGCCATCTGCACACCACCTTTCCCTCTGCTGGTATTGCTGCTCAGCTCCAGTTCGGGTAGATCCAGATTTTCCATTATGGCAGAAGGAAGTTTGCCCCAAAATGCCACAGGTGAAGGTGAACCAAAGAGGATTTCTCGGCCATCTGTGTGGACTTTGCTGTTGGCTCCAAGTTGCTTTTTTAAAATTTGAAAAATACACTTTGTGCTCTTCCAATGAAGATTCTCTTTGCTCCTTGGAAAAAAAAATGAGGGGAAACAGAACCTGCTAATTCTGTTTCCCTCATTTGTCTTCCAGTGTCTTGCCTGGGAGGTTGGTGGGGAGATATGCTGGAACAAATCAAAAGTATTTACTTGTGAGTAAATATTCCCCAGGGACTTTTCTCCTCAGATGTGCTGGCACAAATTGCTCTGCAGTGGGGTTAATCTGCATGGCAGAATACCAGGCAGCATCTCCTGGAGGCGGATTTAAGATTTGTAGGATTTTGGCTTCCTAACTGAAGTCTTAACCAAACCCTGCCTTGAAAGGTGCTGACGGATATGCACACACTGCCACCTCACTCAGACAGACCAGGTACCAGTTCTGGAGGTAAAATGTGACAGATTTTGAAGGATGATGGTTGGGGAGTTCATACTCATAATATACTTATATGAGGGGAAGATAAGAATGTCCCTTTATGATGCAAAGATCTCTTTCTTCTTTGAGGTTCTGCCTCTGCTTTGCATTGTATACATCCCCTTTCTTATAAAACTGTTTTGGACTTCCATATGCCCCCAGTGATCCACCTCATCAACTTTAAAAGTTGTCTCATCTAAAAGTATGTACCTTCTGTACACAATGAGAGTGTATGCAGAATCAGGGAAAGCAGCAATGAAGTCAAACAGATATTTTACCCCAACTCTTCTCTAGCTCTAAAGGAGGATCTTGTTGGGAAATATTCACAGAACTCTGTTATGTAGAAAGCAAAATGAGAGTGACCTTGCAGAGCCATTGGCTCCAGTCATAGATGTAGCAGCAGAAGAGAAAATATATGCTTCCCTCCTTAAAGAATGGAGCTAGGGACCAGTTCTTACCATGGGAAAGAAGAGAGAGGGAAATGTATTGTCTTCCTTTCAGTAGTTCATTTTTCTTTGCAAAGTGATTAATGCATTACTATAGCGAATTTATTGTATAGCCTGATTACCATTGCATAATAAATCTAAACAACTGTGACTGTCATGGTGATAAGGCTGGCATGATTTTGTCTCTCTTAAAAAAGGTTTATAAGTTAAGCTTAACTTTTAGCTTTCTGTATTTCTGGGACAAAATTTATTTTGGCCATTACAGCTCTATCTGTTTGAAACTGCACCAAAAGGAAATAAGTTTTTCAAGAGGATGGTATATTATAGGAAGAGTTTTACCTTCACTCAATTTGCAAAAGAAAGTGAACATCAGCATTAAAATGGAAATGAAGTTCAGGAGAAAATAATAACTCAGTTGTTTAAAAAAGGTTTTAACATTTAAAAGGGACTTTGCAAATATCAAGGATGGACAACCCAATTAAATTAACTGCATTATAGTCACAGCCGTTAACACCTCAGGCTCAGCTTTTCTCAGACTACTGGAGTTTGCTGAGGGCTTGTCTATGCCTGGATGAGAGACTTCCAGGGAGCTGCAGGAAGAAGGACCTGTGATAATGAGAGCCGTTTTCTTTGAATCACAGGGAAAATGGTGCTCCAGTAGTGGTGCAGTGGCTGTGCCGAACCAGAGCCTGAGCAAGTGCTGGTTTGGGAAGGATCTCGTGGCCACACAGGCGCTTCCCACTGTCCGGAGTCCATTCCACTCTGTCCCTTCAAACATGGAGATCAGTTGTTTCTTTCACCATCCTTCCCTCTCTGCCTGAACACGTGTGAAAGAGCTCTGCATTTCTGTGCTACAGTAGCTCACGACTGTTCTTGCTGAATGCTGTGGTGACGGTCACTCTCGTGAGAACACCCAACCTTTGGAGGGCGTGATGTGGAAAGAGATCAGGTTCCCAAGTGCATGGATGTCCATTTAGGCCCTGCTTCTCCCATCAGCCATAAGGTACCAGTGCAGGGCAATAGCAGGGTGTGTTAGTGCCGGGGGAGTTTCCGTGCCCTGGGTTTTCTACTCTTTCCCTCTCCCAGGACTCCTGCCCACCACCATGTCTCACAGTCTCTTCCTCAGAGCAGCACCAGCTGCTTTTGCAGAAGAAGAGATCACTCAGGCATCTTTGTACATCCTGGTCCACCATTGCTTTGTCTTCCTCCAGGTCTTCTGCACAAAACTTGGGACCAAGGCAGAGAATGTGGCCTATTCAGTTGGTAGAAAACTCAGCTGTCACCCGAGCTGTAAGTCATAAACTGCAAATTGCTTCCAAAAAGGTGCAGCTGAAATTTCTTGCATAGTTGTATGAATTTTGTAGTATAAAGAAAGACTGGGAAAAGATCATGAACCTTCAAACAGCCTTCAGCTGGGGCCAGTTGCAGCCAAACTCTGGGAACAATATATTTGGATTAGGAGCTACAGAGTAAATTTTCTTTTTGTAGTGAGGACATATGAAGGTGATAAGGGCAACAGTCTGCTCTCTAGCCTCTGAAAACTCTGTATTATCTCTTTGTGGAGGAGATATTTTCATTTCCCATCTCTGAAGACCTCCTGCCTCACAGGCTGCCTGCTTCCATGGGTGTATTCATGGCCGTGGTGGGAAGGGATCCTCGGTGCAGGTTGTGAGGTGGCTGGAAGACCTGTCACTTTCCATTACCCAGGAGACACCATTCCCATTGACACTCATCAGTGATTTTTGATTTGGACTGGCAATACTGGAGTTTGGGTCTGGAGACATGAATTTAGTCTCTCAAAAACATCAAGGCTTGCACACAGGACTGGCAGTAGCTGGTAGTTTATATTAAAAAAAGTTGAAGGTCTTTGCCTGATTTTAAGTCCCTGAACTCCTGGCATTTTTTCCTTCTTTCACGTTTTTCCTCCGTTACATTGTAGATTATCTTGAAGCCAGTAGAGTTCAAAAGGTCTCTATTTAGATATGAATTACTTCATTCAGGAGTAAAGAAGAAAAAAAAAAAAAAGGAAGTTACTTGGTACAATCTGGTACAATCAAGTATCATGAAGGGGGAAAAAAACCCCTTAAGCTTTTGCACAGGCTTTCAAGGGCTCAAAGGCTTCTTTTTTTCCCTGGGTATGTTGAACATCTTGAAAATAAACCAGGGTGTTTCAAAAGAGAAGATAGATGTGTCTGTTCAAATAGACATTGCATTTGGAATTGGTGCCTCTGGTTGTTAAACAGAATCCTTGTTTAACGTCCTCATTAAGAACTGTGACTTGCCACCAGTTTTATGAAGATCAAGTCATTTACTTTTAAAGTAAATTAAAGCAAATTTCTCTGTGGTGACAAGTCAATAAAACAATGGAAGGCTCAAGTTTTTCAATCACCCAACATCTGTTCCTTGTTTTCCTCTAGATGTAGATGCCCTGTGTGCAGCAATAGGTGAACAGAGTGGGAGCCAAAAGCTGTAATGGTGGGGGATTGTTTTGGAATTTTTTTGTGAGTGGTGTGGGTTGGATTTGGTATTTTTTGTTCGTTTGTTTGTTTGCTTGTTTTTTTCAAGTAGCACCGTCAGCTCTGTCCACTTTTGGAAAGGGTAGTTTTGTAGTTTCCCGTGGCAGCACGTTCAGAGCTCCGCTGACATCTGAGTGGCGACAGTCGATGGCTCTGATGCTGCATTTCTCTGCACAGTAAGCTGTTGCAGGGTAGTGCAAGTGGTGAACCACTTCTCGGAAGCCCAGTCAGCACAAACGAGATCCCGTCTTTTGTCCGAGCCACCCACACCAGCAACAGACACCTCTGAAGCCGAGGGATGTTCTCCAAGCCGCGGTGGGAACTAGGTTGTACAAAAACCTCACTGAAACCACTTCCATGCTGTAGCCACACGTAACCTGTTTGTCTTGAAACGCTGTCTCAGAGAGAAGCCAGCAGATGAAACCCAAGGTATCAGGTCCATTTTACACTTCAACAAGTGCAGGATGCACATGGCGCCGTGTTTGTTTCGAGGGTTCTGGAGGGTTTGGCTTTTGCTGGTGTGAGAACTGGCTCCCTGCTGTGTGAAATGTTCACATGTGGATTTGTGCTGCGTGGGAAACGCTGGCAGAGTGGAAAAGAGAGGGGAAGCTCTGCTGGGAAAGTAAGAGGGGGCTGAATATAATTCACTTGGGGCACAAGTCTTTTCCTAATTCCTCTTGAGAGGGTAGTTTGTCTTGGACAGCGTAACATTACTTTTGGAGTGGTTGAGTAGGACAGGAAGTCATTACTGGATTCATATGAAAATTAGGGAGCTCAGGATCATTTCAGACATGTAAAAAAAGGTCAGTGAACATCCAGAGGCCTTTGCTGCTGAAACTATCCCTCCCTTTGAAAACTGCCTGCTCTCTCACACACGGTTACAGACCCCATCTTCTGAGGCATAGGAATGTCTTTTATCTCATGGTGTCTTCTTCTGAGCCCTCGGGTTGAAGACCTTTGGTGGGAGTGGTTTGCCCTCACTCAGACCTTTATGGTGCCAGGAAATGGGCTGCTCTGCTTTATGGGAAATGAGTAATTAGGTCTCACCAAATTCAAGGTACCTGGCTGTGGGAAGCAGGCAACTTCTCCTTTGAGTTTTTCTAGAAAAGAACTGACAAATTCTTTGCATGCTTTTGTGATGCTACACTAGATTTTAATGTACAGAAGCACATAGATTTATTGAGCAGTTCTGAAATCTCCATTTTGTCCAAAGGATGAATAATATCATTGTATTACCATATTTAAAAACACACAAAAACCCCCAACCAACCAACCAACCAACCAAAAAGAACTGAAACCCAAAACTCAAGTTTTGGATGATAAATGGTAACATTTTGCCCATCCCAAGAATGTTTTGGTAATTGTTGCCTATTTGCAGCTTAATAACTGAATGTGGGAAATTATAAATTTAAATAACTTTGTCTGCTTTCTCACTGTCCATGAAGTGATGCTGCACTCAGTCACAGGAGGAAACAGATGAGTCAACCAGCCAAGATGCAGCTTTCTGGGGTATGAGCTGTCATGACATAGAGGTTCCTGTTCAACCCCGAATTCCATGGTTTCAGTGGCCTTTGGAAGGATCTGTGATCATCATGCTTGGACTCATGATACCCAGGAGATGTGCATCCAAAGGCAAGGCACAGATGCATCTTTGTAGGAGAAGTGTTTCCTGGGAGCACTGACCCACAGTGATCTGCAGCCAGCGCAGGGAAGGAGCCTACTGTGGGAAGGGTCATGGCCCACTACAGGAACAGCCGTGCTGCTCCCAGTGGGGACATCCTGGCAGCTTCTTGCACCAAGCTCTGGCAGCACTGAGGTCAGATCTTTTTAAGGAAGCTCATTTAAAACTGAGAGCCTGCATTTGATTTTTAAAGTGTCACGGTGGTTTTTAGATGTCAAGAGAAACCAAGGGGATGAGGCCATCCAAGGCCAGCTTCCTTCCTTGTGTTAATGATTGATAGAGATGAATTGCCAATTGCAGCACAGATTGACCTTAGTGGAGAGCTCTGTCTTACACCTCAGGCTAATTGTTCCTGCCATGAAATGTCCTGGGAGAGGTCAGGAAGAAGATCTCCCTAGATTGTAACAACAAGGTGGTGTAGCAACTGCCAGGTTTTTACTCCTTACTGCCGGTTTTATTATTACTATTTTATTTATTTGGCAGGGCCAGAGGTAGGGACATACATCCTCACTTTGATCCTGGCATCTCCAGGTCATATTCCTCTCTCTCTCTTCCCTTCTTCTTTACTTTCAGTCATGTAGATAGAAGGAAACTCTGTAAGACCTCAGTCAGTCCTGCCCACTGCACACTGCTCCTTCCATTTCTGCTTTCAGGAATAAACCAAACTTTCAACAAAGCCAGTGGAAAATCTTCTTTTGACTTTGGTGGTGGTTGTCGTGAGCTCCAACCAAAAACATAGAAGTGTCTTAAAGCACAAATGTATATCCCACAAAGGCAACCCTGTTTTGTGAGCATCTCCTGCTGCATGGGGAGCATTCTCCATTTCTCTGGGGTTCAGGGAGAGGGTTGGTGCTCAGCTTCTCCTGGGAGCTGCTCAGCCCTTGGCAGGACGGGACCATTTGCGGGGCTAATTCTGAAATCCATTCACGTAACTGTTTGAATTCCCACGTCGTACAGTTTATCTAGAGATCTGCTCAGAGGTGAGCGTGAAATAATAGTGCTCTGCACTTTCTGGGTGTCTTTCATCTTTCCAAATATTTATTAAATAGCCCTCAAAACAGCCGTGTGAGGCAGATAAGATATGGATGGATATGGCTCCTTTCATGCACCAGTGGAACCCTGCAGCTGTTTGTCTGTATAAAACAGCCCTGTCCCCAGTTTGGGGCAGATTAGGAAGTGGATAACAAACATGTATCTTGTTGAGGGTGCAGAGAGAATTTAGTTAGGTAAAATTTAATTACCTGTGCCGGAGTTTGGCCAGAAAGTCCAGGCCCACTTCCCTCCTTTCATTGCTTTCACTGTGGAGTCTGTAACTCCATCAGGTTCTTGTCCTGTTTGAAGTTTGATCTTGCACCTTGTTCTGCCTTGAGTGGATGCTGAACTCAGACTAGGAAGCCCTTTCTGGAACCCTGCACCCATCTTTTTCCCACAAAGATTTTCCCCTGTGCCTTTTTTCCTGATAAACAAAGTTTTTACATTGAAATTCCCTCTCTAGTATCCCCAGGGCACTCGGAGATGCACAGCACGAATTCTCTTTTGTTTGCCTTTGCAGCATGTAACTCTAGAGCATAAAAATGTTGAAGCTAGAACTCAATTTTTCCCTGTTTTGTGTTAATGCTTTTTATTAAATCTCCAGACTCTGTTCAAAGCTTCACAGAGAACAATTTATTGTAAAGCTACATTTACTGTATTTTATGTCCACTGTAATTGCTTGTTTCATCTAATTCAGATTATACTGGCATATAAGAAAGACTATCCCAAGATAAGAAGAGACGAATTATTAATCAAGAAAGTTTAGGAATTAAGATTTTAAACGTACATTTCAGATATATGTGTAATATTTAGAAACAGATCTGAAAGGACTTGTGTGATGTACTTTAATCAAATTTTGAAAAGAAAATGACCAATACATCAAAGGTTAAAAAGGAATTGACCGATAAGTCATATCTGGAAATGGAAGCGATGGATAAATCAGGTATAAAAAAAGCAGACAACCAATATGTCAAGTGTACAGTGTGTGCATTAAAGTACAGATTTGCTTGGATGTGACTGAATCCGTGTGCTGCAATCATGCAATTAAATACTTGAAATCCTTGAATAATAAATTATATGTGCAGTTGTGCCCAGACACGTATGCCTCTATACATGTACACAAAATAAACCCACGTATTCCTTTGCAGTGCTTTAGCCACACCAACAACATATGATATTTGCTGAAGTCTCCTAGGTGTATCCAGGATTTCGGTTTGAAATGTCTCCATTTCACTATTCTCACGTTACTGGACCTGAACAGCTCGTGTTTCCAGCTCTTTTATAAATAGTAATTGTTAGTATAGCCCAGATTTTAAAATGATGGGACATGCCTCGTTCTGAAAGCTTTCTGCTTTTGTTTTCTGATTCTAATTGTACACTAGCAGCAACACAAACTCCTTTGGCTAATTCAAAGGATTTTGATAGACAGCTTGGGCCCAAAGCATATTTTCAAGATCAAGACTATAAAAATCTCACTATGGAAAAATCATCATTTGCCTCACTGACTTTGATTTACATCTATGTTACAGAGCCATGAAATTTAAAATAAGATGATCTAAATTGTCCTATAATAATGTGGGCATGAATGTATACTCCTGGTGGCAGAGTTTCCCTGTCACTATACCAAATGAAATCTAGTTTTTAGTGCCAATCAGTTAGGCATCATTAACCCTTTAAGAATGTTATTAGCATTCTCACAAAGCTTTTCATCATGTAACAAATGTTTTCAGACTAAACTTCTCGAGGTCAAAGAATCCAAGCCAGAAAGATTTAGGACCTTTTTGTCCTCTGCAATATTAAGTATACACTCTCCATCACACCAAATATAAATTATTAGCAGAGGTTTTTAAAAGCTTGCAAAAATGTAGTATTTGAGTTAAAAAGCAGTCCTTCATAAGCTGTCCCCATGTGCTCCTCCCCCTCATCCCTTTTTTGCTGCATAGTAGAAAAATTGCTCTGTACATGCATCCTCCAGGATCCAGGAATGAAAATTGCTTTGCATTTGCTATTACATTATGGTGCTCTCCATTCTGGTTTTTTTTTTTTTTCTCAGTTCATGTTGTTCTTTTTGCAATAAGTGTATGTTTGAATTGAATTGAAGAGTAGCATATTAAAGAACTGGTTTTCATAGCTGTTTATGTCCTTTCATCCAAAGAAGTGTGAGAAAAGCAATCAAGGTTTCAGATTGACATGCTAAAGCAAGAACTATCAGAAAAAGCATCTTGCCGTTGGAGTGTGGAATATTTGCATACCCAGTGTGTTTGTATTAGATCAGACCAAACCAAGGTATTTATAGAACCAGCTTCAGTCTGTGGTCAGGCCTATAATGAACAACTGATTTAGTTTCAGGTAAAGTAATTATTAATCTGTTCCCCCCCAACTTTATGCCTCTGAATGTGTCAAAATGTAGCATCTATAACCCTGACTCGGTGTATTATTCAGACTTTCCATCACTCTGTTTTTCAGCAGATGGCATCTAGGTGACTTGCAGTCTTACGAGTGGGATTTATGAAGTGAAATAGAGAAGCTTAAAAAGTAATTGCAGAAACAGGAGGAAAAATTAGAAATTAAGATCACTGTAGGAAACGGAAGCAGCCTCACGTGGAAGTGAAATTCTCAATTGGTAGCTTTTACATCAAAAGTGGTGTTTGATTTGTATTTATTGCAGTATAAATAATGTGATGTAGGCAGTAGTATTGTATTCAGTAATTTCTCTTGCAGGCATTTGGGATGAACTTCCCATGGAAGACAAGTGAGTAAGGAGCTGTATGACTGCTGCTCCTCTGCTCGCAGAGAGCACTGCATCTTTCAGCTGGGATTTTGGGAAAGAAGCTGCTTGTGCAGTTCAAGTAAAACATCCTGTGTTTTTTGGCTCAAAATAGCTCCCGTTAAGGTTTTGCTGATGAATCGATGTGGCCCGTGGAACAACCTGAATTACTCACTGAGACACTCAATGAGAATGTGTGTGAGCTCAGGCCGGGTAAACACTCAGTTTTAAGGGAAGGATGAGAACTTAGAAAATCAAGAGTATGGTTCACATGACTGGCTGAAAAATGTGTTTGAATGCTATTGATGAATTTAAGCAGTATTTTTAATGGATTTTCACAGTAGCAACAGTACCGAGAGTAATTTTCTCTGCAAAAGGGGCAGTGGCAGTGGTAGCATAAGGGATCAGCATCACGGGCTACATCATCTCCACTGCTGAAATACAGCAGAAATAAGTTGCCACATTTTGGCTAGGACACGGTTTAAAGCATCACTTTCCTTCTCTGAGGTGCCTATTCAGCATGAATCCTGTGTCACCAGTGAATAGAGACTCATGGCCAGCTCCAGGTAATCTGTGTTTAGAGCCCTACAGAAATTCCCATGGGAATATGTTAATCTGGACTTGCTGTATGTGTGTTGGCACCGTGGTGCAGTCATGATTTTGAAAGAAAGCATGGATATGACGGGTGATTTGTTCTTTCAGTGCTACCTCTGCAGGTTTTTTGGACTAGAATCCCCATGTAAATACAAAATTAACTTGATCTCCAGCCTCTCTGATTCAAGTAGGACTCAGCTGTATGTGCCTAAGTGTGGCCTTAACAGTTTAATGAATCAAGATCTAAATTCACATCTTCGTAAGACTAATGCTCGAGAATGAAGAGGTTATTTGTCTGTCCTAGTGGAATCCTTTTTGGGATAACACATTTGACAGCTCTATGTAAATTCACAGTGGTGTACGAAATACTTTTGCCTGTCATACACTGTCTTTGTCACTGCCTTCTCTTAACCTTTATCTCAGTAGAAAAGAATATTTAGAAAAGCACACTTAAAAATGGACACTAAAAACTTACTGCCTGAAAACATAGGAATTGTTTTAAATAAACCTTTTTGAGGCTTAAGGAAATTCAAAAAGAAATTGGGAATCATAAAAAATTGCTGAAGGTATTCTTTTTTGTTGTTGTTGTTGCTTGAAAAATGAAAGTAATGGCTTCAAAATATGTGCACTGAAGAGAGGCGGCTTTTGTTCTGACAGCTTGTACATCAAGTTTCAGCATTAGGGGGTTTGAAATGGTAAAAGTTAGAATTTGATAAAACAAGTTTTTGGGGGTCCTTTCTCTAACAGATTCTTGCATGAAACATGAATCCAGAAAAAAATCATGGAAATGGAGTGGATGTTTTTAAGTGTATGGAACTGTTAAGAAATAATAGTGCAAGATGTGCTTTGAGATAATATAATGGCAGGAATTTTGCAGTTTTATTGTCACTGTCAAAATCAGCCTATTTGCTGCAGTTCTATAGTGTTCAGGCATAAGGAAACATAGAATTTCAACCCCTTCCCAGCACAGAAAAGAATGTTTTTGAAGTTTGATTAGTTTCTTTTTTCTTCAGATTTCCATTTTTGTACTCCTTCTACATTTCCCAAACACTGTGACAACACCTGATAAAATGTAAAAGGTTTCTTAAAGTGTTTTTGGAAGTTTTCTGTGATATTTAACATGGGTGGGATGAAATACATAGCCACCAAAAAGCAGAACTGAAAGATACTTTTTGTGTGTTAGCAGTTATCGTGCAGGTCCTGTGTCCCAGGGGTCAGGACAGTGGATCCGTGGGACTCCGGCCAGAGAAGCAGGTTTGGATTTGCACGTGAGCGGTTCCTCGTGAAGAAGCAGTGCCTGAACATGGCTGAGAGATTGTGGATGAGGCTTGAAAATTTGGAGCAGGTATTTTGAGAAGCAGAGCTGTGGTGCTCAGCAGGAGGGTGGGGCTGGAGCAGGGATGAGGGGCAGCCCCGCTGTGAGCTGGGGAAGCTCCCTCTTCTGACTGGTGCTGATCACTTGGGTGGGACAAAGGTCAGGGGATGTCCCCCATCCTCAGCTCAGGCTGAAAAGAAGGTGGAAAGAAAGTAAACCTGCTCTCTCTTCTGGGATGGTCCAATCTGATGGGTTGGGTCCTTCCCAAAGAGGGAAAGAGCAGAGCCTGAATTTCAGGGAGGAGATGGAAGGGGCCGGAGCCGTTGAGGCGATATCCATATCCCCTTCTTCTCAAAGAGCTTAGCAAAACAAAATAGAGAAAGAAAAGCCTCCAGCAGCAGGGAGTGAACGGCTGGAATTTCCTTAATATTAGCTGAGCTTTAGGCAGCAAGCCTTAACGTGGAGAATTATTTTTAATTAATAGCTTTTCCCCTACTTTGGAGCTCAGCGGGAGGATCTTCTTTGCATTGCACAAGGAGTGGAGATAGGAGCGGTCCCGGTTTTGTAACTGATAACCATTTCAGGCCAACTGCACTGCCTGGAATAACTTTGTATTCAGAAAGAGAACAAAATGTTACATCAAAAGATACCTCCTTCTGGTTCTTGGATTTAAATTGCCTCTCTCGATAAACCCACAGCCTGACCAGAAATGAGTTGATGGATTTTTAAGAGTCTCCCGGCCAAATTATTCCCTCTCTCCTTTTTCTCCTCCCTGTCTCTCACCTCTATGTTATCAGCATGGCATTTGGCCCTACGAGGGGACCTTCCAAGGATGCTGAGCAATCACAGCTCTGCCAGGGTCTGAGGCTCCAGGGCTTGTGCCGGGTGGCAGGGTCCTTTACCCAAACTAGCCCAGATCCAGATGGAAAAAGAGGCAGGAAGGTGTTGTGAATTTGTATTACTTTAACACAATGGGTTTGTTCAGAGACAGTTTTCAGGCAATAAATGGCTCCTTTGTGTTCCTTCCCTCCCCATGGTAGCTTTCGGAGCTGTATATGTGCATATCATTTTGCCTGTGTATTAACAAGCAAGAAGGCTCCCCGGCTTCAGGCTCCCTCCTTCTCTTCCTTTCCCTCTCCTTCTCCCCAGCTTACAACACCCTTTGCTCCAGCACACAATTAAAACAAAATTAGCAAAATAAGTACAAGTTTATGGCAGGGGAAAAAAAAAAAAAAAGAATCCTTTCTTTTTGCTTCTCTTATTTGGAGGACTGTAAGAGGCTGTAGTGCCTCTTTTTATGAGCGGCTTCCTGGGAGTCGGGACATTTGCTTGTTATACTGTGGCACTGTAAGAGGGTGATCGTCATGGACTATAAAGTAACGGGAAGTCTCACAGCCCCTCCAGCTCTGCAACACAGTAGCTTGGCTCACACAGGAGAGAGGGATTTATAGCATTGCCTTGTATTTTTTAACATATTTTGTCTGCTTTTTATTTACAACCTAGCCCAACAGTTCTTACTTTGTCCCCTGTCTCCCTCCCCTCCTATCTTAATTCTGCCTGTTCCTTGTGGTGTGTCGGAGCCCCAGAATGGTACAAAAAAATGTCACTTTAGGTGGAGAAGCAGCAGGATAAAGGTTGAACTTTGAGGTGAACACATCCCCCATTCAGGCACTAAGTGCAGGATAAATATCTGCTTTTCTAGGCTGTGGGGAAGGCAAGGAGAGGATGGAGCTGGGAGGAAGAAGAAAGAATATGATAAAGAGTGTTTTCCTTGTTATCGAACTTGCCAAGCTATTTTCCTTATGAGCTTTTGTTAAAGCCCAGTGTCTTTCTCTTATTTAAATAAGTCTAATCTCTGGAGGAGTTCTGAGTTGCTGCTTTTCAAAGCAGTGGGGTGTAGTTCCGTTTTATTAGCTGTCATTGAAGATCTGATGCAGTCATGTCGGAGGCTGTAAATGCCTTGATGCTGTCAAGCCAAAGCAGTTGCGCGCGAGGGTGGGTGCCTGCCGTCCCTGGCACTGCCTTCGGAGTCAGCCTCTTCCAGCTGCTGGGGCTCACAAGTAACATTTCCCAAATTTTGGCCTGGATTTGGCGGCATTCATGGGTGGCCATGCCCTGGTGGAGCTGGAGCATTAGTAAATGCAGGATTGGTATTTAAGAGAAGAACGGGGAAGATTGTGAACGATGCAGGCATTGCCTTAATAATTAAGCAGCTTTTGGGAGACCTTGTCTCTCTGCTAGGACTGGATCCTGGTCCCGGATCCCTTCCATTTGCTCTGATAAAGCAGTGGGGCATCATGCTGCTGACCACGGCTCAGTTTTGGGATTATCTGCTCTCGTTGAAACAATTTCCCCAGAAGCTGCAGTGATGAGTTAACCATCTGGGGTCAAGAAGAGGACATTATATATAATCAGCAGCTCCCTTAACCTTAGGAGGAGAATCCTCATTTGCTTGAACGTGTGTGCTGATCAAAGCATGATAGGAGCCAGGACGTGATACAAGAACAGCTATTTCCCAGGAAGGATTTTTTTTTTCTCTTCTTTTTAAGAGCAGAAGGGGAAAGCACCAGGAATTTTGAATCATTGGAACCTTTTCTCTTGTGGTTCAACTAATGCAGCGTCTGGAATCAGCTGCACTTGACCAGTGCTTATACATGTTAACTATCAGCTAACATAATCTGAAGCCCTAGGAAAATAGGTTGTAGCACAGATGTAAGACACTGAAGGAAGACAGTAATTTTTTCCTGTAGATGGGAAATGCATATGTTGCCTCACTCACTTGTCATTACTGAAACTATAGGTAGGGACAAAAATAGAAACTACTGACAGCTTGATTTCTTCATGCTGGCACTGAGCTACAGCAGAGCTCTACAAGACCCTATAAATATGCAAGCGAAGGGAAATCCTACACAAGTGCTATCATACTGCTATAGGACTGAATAGAATTAGCTTTATTGCAACCAAACAGTATGGACAGAGTCTGCTTTTCAGAGCTCCCCTATCTCACGAACAATGTAAAATGTGAACCAAAGGCAGCTAATCTGGCCTGTTTACTGGGAACAGTTCCAAAATATATTGTTGGAAATGACTAGAAAAAGCTTTGCACTGCACAGCCCTTATGGAGCAGCCCTTTCTTCCTTTTAAAGTGAAATGTCCTTGCAGAAATTAAACACTGTTTCAAAAAAAAAAAAAAAAAAAAGAGAAGGGGGGGAGGGATCACTGTGGTTTAAACCACTTATTAAAATTTGTGAAGGATGCAGCATGCATTGAAAATGCTCCCCCTCCCCCCAAACCTAAACCAACAAAAACAAGCCAACCCCATGAATAGCTCTTCCTAGCTTCCTGCACATTGAATATGTATGTTAAAGGACAAGGAGCCAAGAGTCGCTCTGTTTTGCTTTGCTTGGAATATTTTTTCTATGAAAATATTTCATATTTCATTTTCGTATTGCTATTTTTGATATGTCAAAGTCAGGGGCTATGCCAAGGAGAGGCTGGCGAGCTGGCCACGGAGGAGATTTCTGCCATGGTTCACAGTGGTGTGCAGCAGCAATGTGTACCCCGCTGTGTAAGTGATGTTCTCTGCACCTACGAGCAGGGTTCAAAAGGTTGTACATGGCAAGAGCAGAAAACATTGCTGCCGGTGCTGGGAGGGGAGTAGGTGGGGTGAAACAAGACCCAAGCAGAATTCAGGGTAAAGGGACCCCCGAAATTGGAAAGTACTCATTAGGCATGAAATCCTGGAACTTTTCATTGTTCTCAACAGAAGATATTACTTGTGCCGTCTCGTGAGCCCTGCCAAGTACGTCTCCCCTCAAGAGGACTCCGTAATCCTCTTACTTTCATTCACATCTCTAAAGCGGCTCCATCTCCCTTATTTTTCTAAGCTGCTGTTGTAAGTTCGCTTCGTGATTTAGCTGCTCTCACTTCTTTTTTTTGGAGGTGGCAACTGATTCTTCCTCACTAGAACCGAGCAGTGCATAAAACTACAGAGTAAACATTTCTGTCTTCCTCCTGGTTCAAGCAAAAAACCTTGACCCCTATGCCAGTAGAAGTGAAACATTCCCAAAACACACAGGCAACTGGAGATGTGACTGTGTTTTAAAGCCTCCAATTTAAACACAGTCCTCCAGGAAACCACGACCAGGAGAAGATGACCTGTCCCTGATGAGAGGTTTGACTGTGTAACAATTTGTTGGCCCACTTGTACCTTGTTGTTTTATTGTCTGTACCATGGAGCACTTACCTCCTAATATGTCTGATAATAAAAAGCTCACAGAAGTTTAAATTAGAGTAAGGCTCAGCAATCAGGCTTAGCTGTGATCTGGGGTCATTGACTCTCATATCAAATCATATCACCTTCATTAATAACTGAACCATTGACCCTGAAACTCAAGGAACTTTCCTAGGATTTCCTAAAATCTGGAGTTTTTATCCTGTCAGCTACAAACTCTTACGAGGCAGAGAGATTCCCGCTGGCTGGTACCGTCCTACTCCCAGGTTCTCAGCTCTTCTGCTCTAATCTGGTTCCTGGCATTTTCCATGCTGGTGTATTCTGCCCCAAACTGTGTCATACACAGTGGGTGCTGTACAACTGCCACAGGCTGAGGCTGTGCAGGGGTGAGCATCAAGCAGGCTCCTGCCTGCCCAGGTGCAAGGTGTGCAATGAGGGGCTGCACATTTTCTTTTTTAGAGTGCTGACCTTCTAAACTGGTCTGATTGCTGCCAGTATTCACAGCAGGGGGAACAGAGATGGACCTGTAATTTCAGTGTCCTGTCCCCCACACCGAAATCTCCTCCATCCTTCCCCCAAAATCTCTCCAGAGTTGCTAGAAGTGAAGAGTTCAGTGGTTTAATTTTCTGTTGTCTTGCCAAGTTAGAATGGGATTAAATGCTCTCAAGGTCTCTGGACTATCACTTTACCCAAAACATCCATCCCAAGCATTCAAAGAGGCATAGAGGCTCTGCATAGCTATTTATTTTAAATGCCTGATTAAAATTTCATGAAAACAGGAAGTCAGGGGAAAAGAATAGATTGCAAGAACGAAGAAATCCAGGGCTTTGTCATTTTTAGCTCAACAACACACAACATTGAAGAAAAACCCCCAACACCCAGCACATTCAATTGTAACTGAGGGATATTTTCACAATTGTATTGAGGCCACTAATAGCATATTTTGTCATTGGCAGGGGAGTTTATGAACTAAGAATGAAACCGATTTTTTTTTTTCTTAGTACACAATTTTGATTCTGTTTGTAAATTGTCACCTTAAGGTAACCTAAAATTGCTGTACCTAAACCCTGCAAACATTAAGATTTTTTTGGACACTCCATTGTTTTTTCCTATTTCAGCAGCAATAACTATTGCAATATCACATCCTTAACAGTGCAGCAGCTCTTCTGTCCTGCCGTCGTTCTGGTTTTCCATTCTTAAGCATATCTAATCATCCAAATAAATGATGGGGCCAGAGACAAAAGACTGATTTTTCTGAATATTAGTCACATGCAAAAGACCTTCATGGTTTTTCTGGCTTCTAGAGCTCATTTTTCCTGTATGCAGCTTGTATGTTTGTATTTTTTCCTGCGTGCCCTTGTTTTACAAGGAAATAACCTCTTTGCTGAAAACATATGAATCAGAAGCAACGTTTAGCCAGGCTGCATTACAAAAGGATTTAGAGTCTGTCGAAGTCGTCTTGCCTTTTTAGGCTGTGGGAAGCAGGACCCCCATTAAGAGGCTGCAAATGCCCCTCAGCCATTTTCCAGTGCCGCTGTCACCTTGACTACCCGTAGGTAGTCGTGGGGTACTTACGAACCATCAGTGTCCCAATCTGTTCTCCTGTACCAACCCCATCAGAAATAGATGGATGTTAAAATTCTGTGTTAGCCTCTCACTGCAAAGGCAGCATATGCAGGGTTCTCAGCTAGGGCATCCGGTGGCTCTGGATATGGTATAATTATGATAGCTTAATGACAAAATAAGTTTTCACTTGCCAATGTCAAATTAATCCTGTCAGTACCTACGTCACTGCAAGTGCATTGCTCAGTGTACCCTTACAATATGCATAATACCATGTCTCCTTGCTTCTGCTTCTCATCATGTGGTCCTCTTCGTGCAGATGCTGTTCAGCCACTTAAAGAGCTGTAACACTACCAGGGGAAAGAAGAAAAAAAACCCAGTCCGTTATACTGGAATGAATATAATGAGCCTAAAACCTTGGAAGCCTTCCTTTGTTCATCATTCTTGCTGCAAATAGTCACAGCCTTGTGGATTTCCCTATTATATCAGCTGTAAAAATCATATTGAAATTTGATGGGAATTATTTCTAGAGGTAGTTAATTGGCTGACTAGGTGTATATGTGAGGAGAGGTAGCAGGGAGCCCATAAATGACCTTTTCCCTTGTTAGATCGCTCCCTGGCCAGCTGGACGTTCGGTATCCTAAGGTGAAGAGTTTTTTAAATTATAGTTTCACGGCTTTGCCCCTTTACAAGACCACAATTTCTCTGTGTTAATTCACCGTATCGAGAGGAGGAAAGAAAGTCAGCTGCTGCAGAATATCCCTTATGCTTTAAGAAAGCACAGCACTAATTGCTGGGAGACTTTTGCAAAACAAAATCCTGTGTGGCTCGGTCCACGCCTGCACACTCCAGTCGTCCCCGCTCCGTGCCAGCATGTCACAGGTGCACACCACAAGGGACAATGCAGCAAATGTAATTGGGAGGCAGGTGGCAATAGCTTGGACTCCGTAACACATTCATCCCAAGGTGCACTCGTGCATCTGTTAGAAAGTGAAGTAATTTTTTTTTTTTTTTTAATTCAGTTGGTCTAACAGAGATTTGAGCGATAGGAAAATATTTCCCGTCTCCTAAACACAACAGCGAGAAAGTTACTAAAAGTCCTCGGAGACCGCGAGCAAGGTGGGGTGGAGGCTGCTGATCTTAGGGAAAAAGCAAGCGGTTGTCACTTTACATAGAAGTGGGTCAAGTGTTTTTAAGACACTTGAGAGGGCTTTTTCCTCCTTTGCTATCGCTGTAATATCAGCGCAAACTTTTCCTTTCCAGATATGAGCCTTTTGTAATTGCGTTAGGGCTGCGTGCTCTGGCCGGGCTGGTCACTCGCCCGTGCTCAACCTTCCCTGCCTCTTTCCAAGAGCCAGAGCAGAGCCTCTCGATACGGGAACCTTTGTATTTCTGCTCTGAGTCCTAACAAAGGGTGTTTATTCCCTCTCTAAAACACAGAAAGGACCCCAAATGCTTGTACTCTTACAGGGAGCCTGAAAGCAAATCTTGCCGAGCCGAACTGCAGCAATCTCTGGGGTGGAGTATAACAGCTATAGCGCAACACACAGAATCCCTCTATAGGAGAGGGAGGCTGGTGCCAATTCCAGGCAAAACTATGGGGAATGGGATTCAAATGAGCACAGATGTGATGTTGCTCACGGACAAAAACGAACAGCACAGTAACTGCGAAAATGCACGTAGGTTTTAGTAGCCTTTGGTGGACAAAATACTGCTTTTATATGAAGGATACGTAAACAAGGCAAACAACATAAAAATTATATCACACATTTTGAATGCCACATGCTTCCTAATCCCTAGGGGAGTATTTTCCCCATCTGTCTCGGCTCCTAACTCCGCTACTCAACTCTGCTTTTAATCTGGAGTTGGGTCCAGCTGTAATCCAGAGCTCCTTGGGGCGATTTGCATATGAAGCTGCTGGGAGGGTCTCTTTGCTCCTTTCCCATGGTCTGCTCCAGCCTCTCCCGGCAGTTTGCAGACTTTGTCCTCCTGCTGCATCTCCAGCTCTCGGCCAGTGGCAGGGCCGGGTTAACTGAAAGCGTGAGGTTTCGATAACCTGCGGCAAGTGTTTTCCGTCTCTCAGGAGAGAGCTGCGCTGGAAAACAATTTGCAGAAGACAGGAGCAGAGATCTGGTGTCATTTTTGGTGCAGCTACTACAGTTTCTTGCTGTGAGCCCTTATCAGTGGAGTCCTTGTAGAGCTGCTCATCAGCAGAGATCCTGCGGGCGAGCGCAGCGTTATTGCTTCGTCCCATGTGGCTTTTTTTATCAGTGCTGTTCTGGCTTCTAAACCTTCTGGAGACGCTGTAATTGGGTACTTTGGGGTGGTTTGGCTTTTTTTATAGCGTAAGTTAAGTTTTTAGACTGGGCTTTAGAAATAGAATGAAAATAAAATAAAGTAAAGTAAAAGAAAGCAAAATAAAAGCAAGTAAAGGAAAGGAAAATAAAGGAAAAGAAAGTGACAGGAACTAAAATCAAAGAAAGTGAAGTATAATCAAATGAAAAAGAAAAGTAAGCATCTGTAGTTAGAAGAAAAGAAATGAAGTTCCAAATAAATAAATTCTACTTCTATTCCTTGGAGTGATCTAGGACAGCTGATGGAGATTGACACTCTTAAGTTACATGAATGTTTTGAACGTGTAAAGAATCCTTTATAAATTCAGCTTGGTTTGCTGCGATACACTTTCCAAATTAGGATACTGCAGAGCAGATTGTGAAATGGTGATTTACATGACTTGAGGATCTTGCTCCTTGTGATTAAACACAATAGCACTTCCTTTGGTTCCCTTTAGAATGTATTTTTTTTTAAAATGTATTTAAATGTGTGTAGAAATGTATTTAAAATGCAGGTTATTTCCACAAGTATAAAAATATCAGGCAAAAAGTGCATTATTAAGGGCTGTGTAAAGTACAGCTGAGCATCTCTCGAATTGCAGCATTTTAAAGGAGGAAATAAAATTACAACTAAGAAAAATATTCAAAGTACCATTTGTTGTTTTTTTTTTTCTGGCAGGAAAGTGAAAACATGGAGTTTTGTTGGCTTGTTCTTCCTTTTACAAAGGATTTAGTGCTGAGCTTTTACCTTGCTACATGATATACTGCAGTGAAATGCACAGAAATTTGGGATTAGATGTGAGTTGTAACATCGAGTAAATTTTATGTTGAGAAATTTAGAGCGTGCCAAGCGGCCAGCTCCTCGGACAAAAGACTAACATGAATAGGTTAGAGAATTATTAGCCTCTAATAATAGATGATATACTATATATCAAGTAATGACTACTTACTATCCTGCATTTATCTGTTACACGATGTCCTTTTTAATTACCTATCCTGCCGCCACAGGGGCCAGCAGCTGGTGCAAGAAACGCTGCAAAGCTCATGCCTTCCTCCCTCGTAAAATGGATATATCCTCCCAATCTGTGCCCTTGCAGTTGTTAGACATGGGTTTCCCAGGGAAAAAAAAAAGCATCCGAAGCACGTCTCTTTCGGACAGTAGTTTTTAAGGAAGGTTGTGTTACTGAAATCGTTTTTCAACATAGTTCCATCCAGTGGAGAGCAAAACTCCACCGACTCACCCCGACTGTGGCTTTTCCCTTCAGATTTTAATTCCTTCTGCTGCTTGTCTAGGTGAGGAACGGATAAAAATAGATTGTTAGATGAGGCTGTTGCTTTTAATTATATTCATAATGAGCATTCACCATCCTTAATTCAATAGTGCAGTATAACGGGGGAGGGCAGGGTTGTTTAACCTCGTTTCCTAAGGAAATGAGGCATAAAGCATCCCACCACCCACCCACCTGGACCCAGGCCTCTCCTAACAACTTGCGAATGCCTTGTAAGTGGGCTTGAGAGGGGACAGACACCTGAAACATTACATTTCTTCATGGAAACTGGGGTGAGTGCAAGAAAAAGCTCCACATCGGTGTCTGTGCCGGGCAGGTAAGTTCAGTCTTGATCCCTGCTGACGGCAGCCCATGGCCAGTGACATCTCCTGCCTGCTGGGGAACAGCAGGGCCAGAGGAGCTGGGCATCAGGCTTGCTGCTGGGGCTGAACTTTGGGATGGGCAGCACAGGGCAAAACCAGAGGAAATCACTTCTGCTCGCAATTTGGTTTCTGGTAGGAGCATAAATTCTGGGAACCTCATTTTGCGCTAATTCTCCCCAGTGTAACGTCAGCGCCGGCAGCCTCCTGGTTTTGGTGAAATCAGGGCAGAGTGAGAAGCTGGTTTGCTTTCTGGGAGCAGGACAAAGCTCAGTGAAAATTGGCCTCTGTGCTTTTGGACCTGCAGTGCTGCAGGGGACCTTTCCCCTGCTGTGCCCCCAAAAGAGCAGTTCTCCCCCCTGCTTCCCTCCTTCCATCCGCTCCCACACCGACTGCTCTTGGAGCTGGCAGCACATTAATAAAAAAATGTAAGTTTTATGGGACAAAGTAAATAAGGCAATTCATATATCATTCCTAAGACACACAGAAAGGAGGCAGAGAAAAATAACCATCCGATATTTTATATGAGGATATTTCCATGAGTCAGCTCATTTTCAGGTTTCTGGGCTTCCAGCTGCAAGCTCTGCTGTGTTGGCTTATCTTCTACTTGAGGCCTGGCATGTGCCAGAAGTAGCTTATAATTGGCTGTGTTTCCCTTTTGTAAATGGTAATAATAGAGCCTTTATCAGCAGAGAATGGCTAAAAATTTGGATGTCTTTAATTTCATCACAACTTGTAATTTTTTTCAGGTCTAATATTACACAAATAGATCTCAGAGCTCCTTGTTCAGGTTGCAGGGCTGACAGCAGAGGGGTTGATTTTTGTAGGTGGGATATTGAACTGCCCTTCAAATGTTCCCTAAGCAATGGCCATAGAGCTGACTTTATCCTTTAACCCTTATGGCAGGGGTTTCATTAACCCCTTGGCTTGAGAAAAGTCACCGTTGTTGTGGCTCAGCCTGGCTGGGAGAGGCTGATGCATTTCTTGTGGCAGCCTTGGTGTTTATTGCAGGGCAAAAATGCAAGGTATTTTCAATGTATTTTAATTCATTTGAGGTTTTCAATGAACTCACCTCAGTCTTCTACACTCCTCCTGAGATTGCTTCCTGTGGATTTCAAAATGACTAAATTTAACTGGGGTTGGGGGGGGGAAGCAGCTCATTCAATACGATTTCTAAAGACAACTATGCAAGCCTTATAGAAAATGAATTTTAAATTTCTACATGGCAGAAGAATTTGGTTGATCACAGGCATAAGAAGGATGTTGCAAGATTTATTTGGCCAGTCACAACCTGAATTTTGAATAAATTCTGTCAAGCTGTTAAAAAAAAAAAAGTATGGAAATACATCGCTTGACGCATTCAAATCACAAATATGTTTGAAGGGAACTGCAATCTGCTCAGAGATGTCCTGCGAATAAAAAAGATTTCACATGTGTTTAATATATTCCTTTTTGGGGAATTAATTGTCCACCAGCACTGACAAGCATGGGGGATGGAGGAGCGGAATGGGAGCGATTTGCAGTTCTTAGTGGGAATTAGTGGCATGACTATATTATAACAATCATAATTAAGCTTTGTACTTGAACAGTGCCTTTCCTTGGGGAATCTCAAGGCACTCTGTCAAATTTATGGGGAAATCCCGGGGAAATAAGTGATTTCCCTACAGATCCGCAAAAATTCAGCGGCAGAGCTGCGAGCAGACCCCAGGTCTCCAGTCCCCTGGACTCTGGCTCCAGCTCACAGCAGGAGCTGCCTGATTCCTCTGTCACAGCCCGGGCAGGACTCAGGGGCTCTGGGAGCACGGCCCTGAGAGTGCAGGTGGGTGCTGGGCATACTGGGGGTGCCCCCCTCACCTGGGGCTGCCCGGGGAGCAGGGACACGGGCTGGGGGCAGTGGGGAGGTGACAGCAGGGACAGGCAGCTCACACCAGACAGCCCTTTCAGCAGCAACCTGAGCCTAAATGCGCCAAAAATAACAATGGGGAAACACATTTAGGTGGTGTGTAACTTTGGGAAAGTCCTGACTACTCCATGCCTCAGTTTACTCACCTCTACGATTAATATGGTGACACTGTGGGAGAACTTGTGGTGGTGGATTTTGTATGGCAAAAAAAAAAAAAATCAGGGGAACTTATGTAAGGATGTGGTGCTTTGAGCATCATTTGAAATTTTTCATCAAAGCTGAAATCCTTACCAGAAAAATGTGCTCTACTTTATCTCAAAATTCAGGGTTTGTGCAAGAAATACACAGGGAAATTATTTAGAAGGCTCTGATGAGATGATCACAGGGGTCTGTTCAGTTTAAAATCCCTAAGGTTAAAAATCTGTACAACTTAATGTTTCTAAGATGCTTTGAGACCTTCAGAGGCAAGGTCCCTTTGGACTCAGTAGGATGAATTGGCCTCCTCGAGTAAGTTGAGTTGAATTTTGCGCACAAGACAAGGAACATGTTACGTTATGGGTTTGTTTGCTCCCCTGGCTGGTTTCACCAGTTTGTGCAGCCTGGTGAAAAACCAAACAAATTCACTTGACTGCACAGACAGAGAAAAGCCGGCAGTGAGTTTTTCATCTAAGTGTCTGCAGAGGATGACAAAGTGTTCAAAAAACAACTGGACTTATGTTATTGAGAATGTTTAAAGTAAGCAGTAAAACCTTAAACATTGATTTGGTGTTTTACTGGAACAAATAGAGAGATTTAAAAATAGTGGTTAGATGCTGAAAAGCCCAGCTTCAGTGAAAATCCTCATATTTGCTCTGAATAAATCCTCTCCCTCCTGGGAGCAGGCTGAGTGTGGAGGGGAACAGAGTTATCGGCCTCTCTTGTTAGGCCCGGGCTGCGCATTTGGCCTGACAACGGGCAAAAGGATGTTTTTGGGTCCGTGTGAAGGAGCCTGTCAAGAAGCAGTGGGCAGTGCTCCTCTGGATGGGAGCATGTGGTGTTTTAGAGGGAGCGGAGTTGTTGATGCCATGCAGAGAAATCCCTCCTCTCTGCCCTGGGACTAAGGGTCGTGGCAGCGGCCTGGGGAGCGGCACCGCTCTCCCATGGCAGTGCTGGCATCTCTGCAAGCCTCGGGTCAGAGGACCAAGGGTATCCCACCAGAACTGGGACAGTTGGCAATCCTCGTTCTTGTGCAGACTGTGTGAAATGCACACCATTCCCCAGAGCTTACAGGCACAGTTACAAACGAAGCAAAGATGGCAGGAATGACATTCTCTTGCTAATTATAGTGTGGTCCCATCTGTATATTTGGTGTTATGTCACCAACTCCAGCCTGCTTTTTTCTAGCAGGGAAATACTGCTGTAGGTCGAAGCTCAGCACAAAAGGCTCCAGACCTCTAGTAATGTTATAGCTGCTTGTTTAACGGGGGCGAAACTCTATTTTTGAGGGCTATCAGTTGGAAATCTGAGAGCGTGTTGGCTAAGGTGCTTTTTGGGTAACTCAACAGTCCGTGTTTAAAAAGCACTTGGGTGTGGATAAACATAACAGAGTTCAGTGGCTGCACATTTCATTGAACCCCGCTGGCTCCACCGGCACCTTGTGCATGGCAGCAAAGCTGTGAGCGAGGATCCATCCCTCCTGCATGGAGAAAGTGGGAGAGCAGCTATCTCCCTGGCCATCAGTGCTCCTCTTGGCTGCAGACTTTTTGGTTAGTGCATGGTCTGTGAAGAGTTTGGGCTGTAGGACATGTGCATCACCCTCCAGGAATTCCCTCGGAGAGACACGAGGACAGAAACCACCCTTCTGGATCACCCCATGAGGTGTTTCCTTTCAGTCCTCTTGAGAAGCTCATGTGTCCTCCTAGGGGCCCAGATACAGCCCTGGAGTCCACATCGCTGTTTCTGTTGGTGGAGTTTCCTGGCTCCTGCTTGTAAAATGGTTGCAATTTAGGACATTAAATTCGCTCATGTAAGATGCCATTTGTCCCTCCGAAGGAGCCCATGGGGTGCTTCATTCTTGCACGTGGTACTTATTGAGCAGTATTGGCGAGCCTCATGCTAAATCATATAGGACTGAGATTTTTAATTAGGGTAGAGATGGGAGCCTCCAAATCTCATGTGATTAGACAGTTCTCATAACTTTTACATTTATTATATAGTCCAATTAGCATATTTCTTACTTTAATGTCTCTATTGCCCTGTTCAGTGTTGAAAATCCAAAAATAAGAGCACTTTGCTAAAACTTGAAAGCCATGAAGTGAAAATAGTCAAGAAACAAAAGTAAAAATGGGTGTTCCTAATTTAATTCACTGTTTGGGCTAAAAACAATGAATGAAACTTTGGCAAAACAAGGAAACACCGTAAATAATGATAAGGAAACTAAAATCCAAAATCCATCCACTTCACTAGTTGTGACGGAGGCAAAAGGAATTTAAAAAAGTCAAAAAAGTCTTTAAGACATCCCAAAAGCAGGCTTGTGTGAGGAGTTACAGAAGCACTGTTGCAAAGATGAGTCTCTCAGGACTTGCACCTGGACCTGTCCCCTGAGCTTAAAGCCCCTCTCTGCCCCATGGTTTTCCGATACGTCCCAAGGGTGCTTGGTGGAGCTCACGTGCAGGAGGGAAAGCAGGTCCTCAAACGGCTTTATGGGTGAGGAGCTGCCACATGAAGGCCGCGGTGTCTCTGAAAGTCAAGGAGAATTTGTACCAGCAGAAATAGGCTCTGGTTTCTTGTCATGCAGGAAGCCGTTGGTGGAGCAGGAATTTAACAAGTTCACAACTTAACAAGTCCCAGCCTAGTGTCTGGACTACCAGAATAGATTTTTTTCTCAAATACCCCCAATCGCTCAATGCTTTTGTCAAATTTCTGTCTCTCTGTACCCGGTGTCAGCCTCAGCTTAACAATGAAGGTAGTCCCAGAAAACTTCTCACAAATAAGCAACCTATGCTCCCTGTTATGAAAGCAACCTCCTACTGTCTGGTATATTAATTCTGTTCTTGTGGGGCGCTGTAGAAGTTGAATTTTCTCTGCCTGGCATGGTAACTTTCATTGCTTTCATTTTTTTAGGAACTCCAAGTTTCTGAAAGGCTTAGTGCAAGCTATGAAGGCTCCACCTCTTTCTTGGCCCTGTAACCCGTGAGCAGTTCAGCTGAGGCTAGGGGATTTGTGTATAATGATTTGGGAAAGTTGTGAGTATAAATAGTAAGGAATTTGAGATGTTTTTCCCCTCTGTAATTCAACACTCAATAGCTTCCCCTTCCACCCTGCGCATAAGGTGCTGTACCAAAACCATGGAAAGAATTTGTGGAGCTTCAGATCAAGGAAGTTCATAGGCTAGCGGGCTTTTTTCTTGCTTGCTCTTTTAAAAAATCTTATAATATCATCTCCTCTGGGGAATAGCACGGCCAGAGGACTTTACAAATTTTCACCAGATCCTCTCACCAGGAGCATTTGCCCCAGGGCAGAGGCAGGACAGCACTCTGATCTCTTATGCACAGTGTGGTAAGGGCAGGGGCCTGGAATAAGTGTTCGGCCCCAGCTTTTTCCCTTCTTTTTCCTCCTTTCTCTTTCTGGTAGCAGCTACTGCTGAGAGAATGTGTTCAACCTGCTCCAATCTCCACCCTCAGTCTTCCTTCCCCTTCCACATCTCACTGGTGCACAGGGCCAAGGTATTGGGTTGCAGCACACAGAATAGCAGAATCATTTAGGTTGAAAAAGACCTCTCAGATCACCGAGTCCAAGCTCAAATGACCAGGGTCATCTTGGCCCCAGCTCTGTGACAGTATGCCCATCAGCCTGGAGTCCCAGGACAAGGCATTCCTGAGCACAGAGGTTGCCATTGCATCTGACAGCAGTGATTGGAGCTGGGGAGGCCCTGGCCCAGGCATCTCTGCAGTGACAGGTTTGCTTTTAAGTTCCCCTCAGGTTTCTTTCCTCTCCATAGTCATCTTTGTCTTAATTTCTCCTATTCTTTAAACCCTGCGCACAAAATGCAGTGTAAACCTCAAAACACCCTCACTTACTCTAACACAAATGTCATCTCTTAGCAGTATCGATGCAAATTCTCTGTAGCCCCCGTGACTTCAGCCCAGAGATGGGTCTCAGCCCTGCACTTCACCCCCAAAGCCTGACTGAAAAGCTCTCATACAGCTCTCCAATTACACTGACTCGGGCACAGATGACGGACGATCACAGCATATACTCGTGTACATACATTGCCAGGCATTTGATGTATGGTTTTATCTTTGAATCTTGACTTCATTTTGCACCGTGATATTTGAACACACAGATTTACAAATCAGGCCCCAGCATTATTGTTTAAAGAACCCTCAATGCTTTTGGTAAAAACCTGAGTAAGTATTTGTTATATTTAGAGGCAATTCTGCTTATTGTCTCTTCATACCATAAGCTTTTCACTGACCTAGATTTTGCTATTTCATTTTCCATTTGCTATCCCACAGTACATTTGCATGGAAAGAAAGTCTTTTGTCTTTTCGTGTTCTCTTGCACTTGCTATTTCATCCACCAGCCAAAATCACACTCACTGCCCTGTGATGGTGTGAAGAGCTTCACTGGGAGTGATCGTATGGCTGAGGATCCCGGCTTCAATCTAGAAGTAAAATGCTATTGCAGCTTTTAGCTTTGTAGAATCCTTGGGCTGAAGAGTGCTGGAGGACCAGCCAGCAGCAGCAGAGCATGCAAAGAGGAATGGTTTGTGTGTTTTCCAGCAGTAGCAATTTACAGAAAGAAAAGTGGACGGAGTCAGAAACTGGCTTCCTTTCAGTCGGAGGGAATAGTCCTCTCCCTGGATGTATATTACAACTATAGCTAAAGACACAAAACAACATCTTGATTTTAATTCTGGTTTCAGTTTTAGCATGTCATTAAAGAGATACCTGTATTGACAGGAAGAGCTGTAATGCTTTTGGGGAGTTGTTATTATCGTATTACACGATTATGGTGTTTATTGCGGTGGTGCCTTAGGGCTGAATTTACAAACGCTGCGGACGGATTACATGGGTATTATGCTGCACACAGACATTTTGCTGCATGTTCATGTTGAAATCCTGTGAACTGGACAATGTAAACAAATTAACATTATCAGGGAAAACCTGTTTTTTAAGTTAAGTTTCCCTGCAGACTGTACTCGGCCAAAGGACACATGCTCTTGCTCTCACATCTCCTGCATCTTAACCACGTTCAAAAATGTTTTTACTAGCACATGTTAACCAAAACCTCATCCTTTTGAAAAAAAAAAAAAAAAAAAAAAAAAAGCAGGCATGTTTTAAAATGCATTTGATCCAACCAGCTAGTATATTTTTAAACACGACAGTGTTATGTTTAACAGTGTGTTAGCATATGTCAATTAACTTGTTTCCGCAGAGTGCTGACAGAAGTGCCCCCGTCGCCGCCAGCCCTGAGGGGCCCCGGGGCTCAGTCGAGTCAGCAGAAGGGAGCCTGTGCCCACACCTCCAGCCCACTGAAACTCCGTGCTGGCTCTTCTGGACAGTGTTAGGGTGCTGGAAGAGGGCACAGTGGGTCTGAAGTCATTCCTCCTTTTGCTGGCTGTGGTCTGCGGGTAACCCCCCATGGCTGAGGGGACGCACCAAGGCTCCTCTGTCAGCACCCCAAATGATGTCTCCTGCGAGCACACACGTGAGCTGAGATGCTCTCACGGCACACAACGCCCTTCCAGACAGAATAAATAGAGACTTTTTCTCACACTGTCAGGAGATCACACTCCTTCCCTGTGCCAGATATAGATGAGATGGAGGAGAAAAGATGCACGTGCACGTGCACGTAGCCCCTAAGTCTCCCCTGTGCCCAGAGCAGGTGTTGAGGACGGCTGTGTGTGTCTGGGGTGCTTCGTGTGCCGAGTCATGGCCACGGCCATGCGGGCTGCTCACCTCCCACTGCTCCAGACCACGCTGGCCAGTGCAGAGGGAATGCTTTAATCCATTGTTGGAAGCAGCAGAGATCTTTTTGTCCAGAGACTGGCATGTGCTGCTGGATAAAGCCCTGGGAGTGTGTGAACTAACCAGTCGTATCCTGGCAGGACCTTCCTGTGCATCTCAGCCATGAAATTGCACATGATGAGAAGTAAGTGGAGTGGGAAGCACACAGGTCAGGTCTCAGCAGCGAAGCAGGGATGCACACTGCTTTCCCACAGGGATGTGCAAGTGCCTGTCCACGCGTGGCAGCTGCCGAGACCCAGGCAGGTGTTTGATAGGGCTCATCTGTTACTGCCCGTGCAGAGGGTGTGGGAAGGGTAAATATGTGGGCATGCAACAGGCTGAGGAGGTTTCCAGGGTCTGCATCCCCGTGCCCTGCTGCTGTGGGCTGCATGGTGGATCCATGTCCCCGCCGGACCCCACGTGCGGGAGCAGCCCCCAAGCAGACAGAGCCACCTCTGCTGCTGTTCCTCATCCAGGGAATTTGGTCAACCTCCATTTCTCATTTCAAGATTAGTAAATGCATGAATGATTCCCACGTGTTCTGGGACAGTGTTAATGAGAACGGTAGAAATACCTAGAATAAGCAGTGTCCAAAGATAGGTCTCTTGTCCTGCCAATGTCTTGCACATGTTCTTAACTTTCCTGTCCTGGGAAGCAGCTCCTGGCACCCTGCAGGGCAGGAGAGTTTTTCCATTCACTTCAGCGGGTGCGGGATTTCATTCTGCCTTACAGACCCATGGATTTTAAAGGGACTGTCCATAAGGCACACTCAGGCTCTTTGCAGGGTCGAAGGGCTTTATATTTTTAGCATTGACATGATGGTCACAAGGGAAAAGCTCGTTTTTGCCCCGCTCGAAGGGCACGGTCAGACGTGCTGCACTGCTGGGGCTGCCCGGGGTCAAGTTGTTACTGGCCCTGGACCATTTCTTCGGGTGCTGCACCTTCCTGCTACACAGCTTGGCTGCCATAATTGGAGCCGTGGAGCTGACCTGCACCAGCCGAAACATGTTGGAAGTGGGGTTTTATAAATAGACTGCGTGGACAAAGGGTGTCTGCTCCGGGGTGTTTATGGGGCTGGGGAGAGGAGCTTGGGGCAGGGGATGGAGCCTGACAGCTCCCAGTGAAGCAGCACAGCCCTCTTTGCAAAACAGGGATTGTGGTGCTGGCAGGGCCTGCGGCAAGCCCTCGGCACAGGGAAGGACGGAGAGGCCACGACCCGGGGTGTGGGTGCTCAGCTATTTTCTCCCTGTGAGACTGGCTCCCAGGCCTTTGCTCATGCAAACCCTGACAGATCCCATCTAAATGAGTTGTTGGAAATTATGTGCTCCCTCCCTGGTCTGGGTTGGAGCTGAATTTTGCTGCCAGTCTCAGAGAGTAGGTTTTGCTACTGAACGCAATTAAAAGAAGCAGAATTTGGCACTGTGGGATCGTGCTCAGTGCTCGTAGTCAGAGTGATTGACATTGGATCCTTTGATTTCTCCAGAGACATCATAATATCTTAAACTTATTATTAATTACAAGTGTATTAATCTCCGAATAGTATTAACAGTATTTCAAAATATAATTTTATCCTATCCAACCCACTGGGAGAAAAAAAGCAGTTTTGGATGAACTGAACAACTTTATAGACACTGTGCTTTATAACCAGATAGATTTTCCCTAGTTAGTTCCATTTCTATCTAATATTGGTGAAAGATTAAAGATACTGAATCAATGGCTGTAAAAGCTTACATTAAAAATTTGCAGTAAATGAGAAGAGGAAAATTTCATTAGAAATATAAATTGTAGCAACTGGAATGCCTGCAACTTATTTTTAGTATTCTACTGACAGTCACACTTGAAAGCCTTTTTTTTTTCTAAATGTTTTCTTTTCTCAGATTAAAAAAAAAGAAGAAAATGACCTCTAATATTTTGAAATATAGAACTAATTACAGTACAGAGTGATCCTGATCCCACTGAAGTCAACTGCGGCATTCTTTATGACATTGCAGGATAGTGCCTCTATTAAGAAATAGTAAGGAAATGAGATACTTTAAAGAGAAGAGTTTAAAATGAACCGGCTCTGTTGGCCTCTTTTGTAAAAATACCTTAGAGCCACTTTTATCAAGTCAAAAGGTTCATTGAAAAGAGAGAAATTAAAAGATGCTGCTCATGGAGCCTGGCAAAACATGAAGTTTGCAACAAATATCTCTCCAATCCAATTATAACATTCAAATCAAGGAGCAAAAAAAATTATGAAATATAATGAAAGCTTTCTTTCCACTGAAAAAGTCTACTTGGAGGTGTCCAGACCTAAGGGAATTACCAAGTCAGCATTATAGTGGGGAAAAAATGTAATGTAAATGAGAGTGAAATAATCAAATTTTTCTGGTGGAAATAAGTGCAGTTGTTTGATGTAATTTTGACACACAGCATAATTTCAGCATCAACAGTGAAGTTTAAAGAATCAGTGTGTCTTCATGAGATTTCTGCACAGAAAAGCCATTCAGTGGGAAAATCTCAATCAGACTTCGGTTTGCACATTGGCCCCTCTATGAGAGAAAGCCCTGAATTATTTTAGTTGCAAATAGAAAGATAGAGATGACCCCTTTTCATTAGTTTCTAGGCATATTTTCCACTCGAAAATCCAACATGATTGTGGCATATAAATCACAAGAAATGCGATGCGTGACTGTTTTTGTGCTCATAAAAATCACACTTTGGTTTATATCTCTAACACCAGCTCAGCCATTTAGAATTGCACAGTTTTCCACAGTGAGCTACACTGGACTCATGTCGTCGTGTTTCTTGCAGATGCAATTTTTCAATATCATGGGGATATATTCCAAACAATTAAAACAATTAAAGCAGGGGATGTCTACAGTATTTTACTCAATCTCGTAGTCTGTATGAAATATATTTGTAATTTTGTGTTCATTTCCAAATGGAGACAGATTCACACACCCTCACAGCCAAACTCAGGACAAGAACCAGCAATTAAATGAAGCCTGAGTTCCAGTCCAAAGCAGGCACATACTCAATTTAATTTTTAAATAGCTTAATTAATAGTTTCAGTTAAAGCAAAGAAGTGAAAATGGGTCAAACTATGTAAACATCGGTTAGAAAAACACACTGTCCAGCCAAAGCATTGTAGAAGTGCTTTTAAGAAGAATGGCCTTTAAATTTAATTTAAACATGGTTTTCCAACTTAGGTAAAAGCCCAGTTCAGACAAGGCCCAAGCCACTTTTTGTGCCACAAAGGATTACCGAGGTATGCTGAGAGTTTATTTAGTCTTTGCTTGTTCTGAGGCTGTGTTTCACCGTGCAGTCATCATTTTCTCCTTGCTGTCAGCACGTTGTTACCTCTCGGCAGCTCGGAGCTCACCGTGGGGAAGCTGCGCTGAATCGCTGACGGGACCTGCGCGAAGGCTGAAAAACATCCTCCGCAAATATTTACTGGAATTTTGAAACGGGCTGGGAGACGCTGCTATTGCACGCTGAGTGTTTGCTTTCTGCAAACATCCAGGTTCAAGTTCTTATTGACCCGGCTGGGATGGGTGATGGTGGCCCTTACATAAGTCTCAAGGCCAGGAGGGTGATTTTGCTTCGGCGTAGTCGGGGAGTAGAAGCAACACCGCGTGTCTTATCCGACCATTCGTTGCTCGGCAGCCCTCACTTCTTGGGAAGATACACTTGGTAACTTCCTGGATTCCAGAGGGGCAAAATCATAAAATTCAAGCAACTTCTCTCAATCCAGAGAACTACTGTATCCAGAGATAACTGTGTTCTTGACGCTAAAAAAAAATTTTTGGCAAAATTTTTCTGATACTTAAATTTCAGTTGAAATGACACCAAGGTGTCATTTCAAAGAGGTTAAAAATGTTGTTTTTAAAAATCCTTTTTTAATTACACAGTAGCACTTATATGACTCTCTATATTTGTAGTTTGAAGTTTCTGCTACAGTGAGTTCTTTGCAGATTTGCTGATTTGCAGTTAACTTCCAGGATCCTAACTTTTTGGTTAGAATAACTGAAAGGTTTCTGTTTGCTTGTGAGGTTTTGGGTTTCTTCTGTCTTTTTTTTTTTTTAACTTTAATATGATTAAGTTAATAAAACCAAAAAAAAAGAAGAATTAAAAAAAAATCAGATATTAAGTACCAAGACTGGCTCAGGTGCATTGCTTTAGGAAGATGTCACTGCCATCCCCTTCATCAGCACTTCTTACTGGTATGACAAAGTTTGAGAGTTTGAGCCTAAACTTTGACTAAGTTTCATCACATGAGAATTTTCCCCCAATTCTTATGTTGCACCTTGATTTGTGCAGAGCAGGTCGTGCAGCATGAGTTGGCAATGTCTGGAGGTGTCACTGCTCTTTGCCAGCCATCCCCTTTGGAGTGTGAAGTCAGGTTTGGGGGAGGGAGTCTGCTGGTGGTGGCTTTTTATGGAGTACGTGGCTGGCGAGTGAGACTGTTTTGGCCCTCCTGATCTGAACACCTTTGTTTCCATTGTAAAGGACAACACAATCTGTGCAGGGAACCAAAACCAGCTGGTTCGTCTCTCCACCTGCAGAACATCTGCAGAAGGAGGGAAACGTATCAAAGATCCTTATAATGAAGGACAGTTTTTACTGTTCGTGTTCAAAAGCAAAACCACAACAGGAGACAACGTCCCTTTCATGAGAACTAAGCAAACAAACATTTTGGGCTGGAGAACAGGCTGGATGAGCTGACCCACTCCAGCTTGTCTGAAAAGTTAAACGTCAAAGGTTCTCTGCCAGGCAAAGGGAAGATGTAGGAGAGGTTTTTATAAATGGCAGTTGGGCAATTAATGTTAACCATCAATATCAGAATGGCTTAGATTGCATGATTAACTAGTAAGAGTTTTGAGCTGGCTGGTAATTTTAGATTAAATAGTCAGGCAGCCAGTGACTTGAATATTGATGAATATCCTGTGTTTTATTAATATGCATTCTCTATAAATTAGAGGCTTAGTACACAAAGAAGAATCCTAATGCTCTTGCTATTTTTCATTGCCACAGGTAGAGCTGAATAATTCATAGCAATTAATTTATTTCACTGATTTAGCCTTTTGGGGCGGGGGGGAGGTAGGGGGAAGTTGAGCACAAGTAGTCTGCAGGTAATTTTTTCCATGTTTATTTATGATAAATAACTCACCAAACACATTTGAAGACTAATTCTTAGTTGTGGGGATTTTTTGTTTTTTAAATTGGAGAAATTGGGAGGAATAGGGGCAGAAGTGCAAGCAACCCGCCAATCATTACAGGAACACAAATGAATTTTAAGCTATAAAAAAAGCCCAGCTAGTTGCAAATACAACACATATAGGGTCAGGCTCGTGTTGATTTGTATTGATTGGTGCAATGCTGTTTACATTGCATATTTCTGCTCCTCATTTAATTGATTTCAGTTCTTCAGGACCAAGATTTTCTTACAAATATTTCTGTGGGCAGAATTCGTTGTCTGCATTTAGTCCCTAATGCAAGGGTGAAATGCTGCCCCTTTTGCAGCCAAGGGAAGTTTTACCCTTCATTCTGAAAGATCCAGCTGATGATGGCAACGTTCTTGAAAATTATTTTTGGTGCACGCAGAGCAATAACGCCTCCAACACGAATGACATTTTATATTTGTGCGAAGCTTCAGAATATCCGTATGCAGAGTTTTAAATTTACTTTTTTAGGCGGTGGGAGATGGTGCCTTAAATACGAGACGGAATGTTGCGGCACAAAGATCGTTTGCCAATCCTGCAGCTCAGGGAGGCTGCAGCCCCGTCTCGGTGTCACACTCATATCCTGAGCAGGTAATATCCAGAAACACACGAGGAGGAGGAGGAGGCTGGATGATTACTGCCTCTCCCTTTCACTGGTTCTTACAACACACTCGCAGCAGTGAGACTTGCATAGCACGCAATAAATCATTGCCTCATTATGCTCCTTCTGTAGGTTTGTTTAGGGCATCTACTCTAGTACTGGCTATGGAGTATTATTTGTTCTTCCCAGAAATTCCTCTCAGATACTGAGATTCTGGTTTGATTTGCATAGAAGGAAAAAATCTTTGCGTCTTATTTTTAAAATAATTTCTTAATGTGCACAACAATTTACATTACAGAACCGCCTAAAAGAGTAATTTCAGCAATATCTGGAGGGGATTTTAATTTGTAGGTGGGCGATTTTGTTGAGAACAGGCAAAGGTTAAGGAAGGTTTTTGTGGTTTTGTGTTTTGTGACTTGTCAATATGAAGCATTAATAAATGAAACAGAGGGTCTTCCTCCCCTTCTTTCTTCCTTCCTCCCTTCTTGCCTGCCTTCCCTTTTGCTTTCCTTCTTCCTTTCTTTCTTTCTTGTGTACATAAAAGCTGTTGATCCCTGACCTAGCCATATTTTGTTGAATTATTGTAAAAGAAGCCCAAATACCTCATTAAAAAACATTGTAAGGTCTTCATTCACTTTTTCTGTATGTCTTTAGCCAGCCCTAGTTCAGAGCTGGTGCAGGAGGGCACCGGTCTGATTGATAGAATAGGGATTTTGACACTTGGTTTTGATTTAGGGGGACAAATCGTCCTCTTAAAAAGTGTGCATTAGTTGGCCTAATTTACTAACGAGGAGCAGCATTGCTGATTTTGATAAAGCAGTATTTATTTAGCATTGCACCAAGTAAATGCTGGAATAACCTAGATTGTACCTGCAGTGGATTTGAACGGCTAGAGCCGAGACTTTGGAGAGCAGGTGGGTACACTGCAACACGGCTGGGTTTTGCTGCAGTGTGACAATGTGATCTAGGATCCGATCCAGGCTCCTCGGAAATCAATGGAAATTCTACCCTTGACTTTACTGGGCTTTGGATCCTGCTCCAGTTGTGCCAGGATGGAAATGAAATGACTCCAACTTGGGGGAAGAATTTTCTGGCTTAACAGATTCAGTGTTTTGTATTGATGGGTGTGTTTCTATAAGGGGTCCTGACTTCAAGTTTGAGTGTTTTTGACACGCTCCTTGCCACAATCCTCCCTCCTAGTCACAGTTCCCTGAAAGGCAATAGATTTCTGTTTTGTGACCACTCACAGACGTCCCAGATGAACAATGACATTTCATAGATGATTGTAATGTGAAACTCAAAATCATTGTAAGCTCGCTCAAAATGTGACCTGCCTTCACACAAAAGCTCCCTAAGCTTTCTGAACCTTACAGCCAAGCTGGATGTGTTCACAGCCATAAAGAAACACAAAGCTAAGTCACCTCGGTGTATTTCGGGGTTTCACTACACATACTCCTGCATCGTCCTGGGTATAATCCTCATTTGATCTTAAACTCTTACAAAGAGCCAAGGAACAGAAGATGGACTGAGGTCAGGACCAGAAAAGACTTTTTCCAACACCCACTGCAACCTGAGTCTCCCACAAACAATCAGGACTCAGCGAGAATTGGACCCAACTCTTTTTGATGGAAGTGCAGTGGTGACCTTCTAGATTGATTAAAGATGTGACATTGATTGACTTTGAAGGGAGCCACATCCACCCTTCTTCTGCCAAAAAGGCAGTGGCTGCAATGTGAAGCCTCAAGAATGGGGCATTGCTCTTCCAAGTACATGGAAGACATCCAAGGGTAACAGGATAATGCAGATAATGGGATAGGGTTTCTCCCCTCCTCTCCCTCAAATACCATACAGCTAGATTTTGGCCATACAGCCTCAGGCCCTAGAAAATTTTTCTCTGATAGCTACTTAAAAGATGAAATAGCTGAGGAAATGAGCTCTTTTTATAGGTTATGTAGGATGTTTGGTGGTTGAGAATGTCAAAAAGGACTGGTGATGTTGACTCTGCAGGAACCTTTAATGGTGATGGGGGAATGATGCTGGTGTCAGTGGAAGGGATAGTGTGGTGGGGGAAAGCTTTATTCCTCTGGCAAACCCACCCCTGGGGATTTTTCACACTGTCACTTTGGGGTGTCGGGTTTGAGAGAGGCTAAAATGGCCCTATTTGCCAAAGATACACGGTATCTTAACAGTATCTGGTCTCTTTAAGGCACCTTGAGATGGCACTGAGGAATATTGGCCTCCAAAATTACCACTTTTGAAAATCTAGGCCACTGAACCTGATATGAACTATCAGAAAGCAGAGACAAGGGAGCATTTATGTCAGAGAATGTATAGTGGCTTGAAAACTACAAATCAAAATAATTCACCCTTTTATGTGTAAATCTCCTTCTCTTTGATACACAAATTGAAAAGCTGTCTGGTTTCCTTGTAGTTTCCGCAAGCAAGCAGCGTGTGACTGCACCCTCTAGAATGCTATTTAAGTGTTATTTAAAGTGCAGACCTGTTAAGGTCAAGCAAGCTCATCTGTATGCTAAAACTGAGCCCACCAAACCTCACACCTAGAACCAGCAGGCAAGGGGGTCTTGGGTTCCACGGCTCCCTCGTGACAAGGGCATGGCGTGACAAACAGCCAAGCACCAAAAGATCAAAGCGCTTTTTCAGGGATAACAATAAAATCAGAGACAGAAAAAACACCAGGTCCTGGTGCTGCAGGTGTCTGCTCTTCCAAAGCAGCCTTTGTCAGGTTTGACACAGCCAGCCCATCGCAAGGGGATGCAGGCAGGAGCTGGAAACTGGCCGTAAATAAACATCAGCAAACGAACGTCGCGTGCGGTGCATTTCTGAGCTGGTAGAAAGGCTGGAGAGTCGCTGCACGAAGCCCCTGTGGAAGGGATTACTGGGACACACTGAACTTTGAGTTTATTGGAAAGAAAGTTTTCTATGCAAGCATGGAGAGACAGTGTGATGTGCTTTGCTCATATTCCACAGTTGTTTTCCCTGGCTGAGCACCTCAATGCAGGTCCTGTGGAAGTCAATGGCTCTCCTGCCTTTCAGAAAGGATTATGCCCTTAAATAGCTTCTTTAGGAAGTGTACTTTGCTTGGTGATAACACAAAGCAGAGGGTGGATGATTAACACCAATTGGGATTATTTACAAGAACCTAGAAAACAATAGGCCCATAAATCATTGTCTTATCAATTGTAGTTCCTCATGAGTAATTCAGTCATCATCGGGCACACGGCGTGTTTCACTGTTCGTTAAGTACAGATCGCACTGATCTTATCGGAAGCGTGTGCAAATGTTGAAGGTACAATATGACCTAAAATAGCAGCATGTTACAAAAAAAATTCTGATTGTTTTCAACATTTCTATGTTCTAAATCCCCTGCAGTTTCCCCCCAGGTATGTGGAGTGAATTTAAGGCAACTGACAGTAGCCTTGTTTCTCTTGGGTTATGCTTCAGCTCTGTCTACACTTGTGTCTCCATTTGGGGTGGTTTTGCAGGAATCCCCTGGCTGTCTCCATTTGTTGGGCACTGGTCCAGCTGCAGAACAGCTTCGGTGCACACATGTTCCTTCCAGAGGAGAGCCAGCGGGGAGTTCTCTCCAAAAGCAAGCCAGGGCTTGGTGGGACACACTGCTCTGATCCAAGGGGCAGCCACACCACCACAAAGTCCTTCAGGGTGTCTGTCACCCTGCTTTTCAAGAGGAAGGATGTCAAACCTCCCAGAGCTCCCATACCAGCCTGGAGGGGAGTTTGTGCTTTAGAGGGGGTCAACTGCTTTGTGGCACCCTTTTGTGACACCCTTTTTGCTTGTGACTGGCAGCTCTCGAACCACTCCTCCTCTTTCTTCCACCAAGACTTCTCCTGGCTCATTATCCTTTTTGTTAAGTAACTTCCCAGTCTTCTGTAGCTGTTCCTCCTTGCTGCTGATCTTTATTACTTCTACTTTTATCGCTTTTTGTGATCCCTTTTCCAATTTCCAACCTTAGTCTCCCAGAAGACCCGGAGTGGTGACGCCTGGATGCAGAGGAGATCACACTGCTTATAAATCTGCACCATGAGGAGGCCAAAAGTTTCTGCAGCAGCAGGAGGTAAGCCAGGACTGCTGGTGGGTGTCAGGAGCAGAGAGCAAAGCCACGTGAGTTTGAGAAGAAGGCAGCAGCACCCTTGAGGACGGAGACTTTGGGGCAGTGTCACGGTCCTGTACAGAAAACTTGAAGAGACACTGAAAACTTCCGATGGGAACACACCACCCAGCTGGCTGCTCGTGTGGTTTGGTCCATTGCCCTTTGGGGTCTTCACGCCAGAGACTGAAAACTCTTGACTAATCCTAAATTTCCTCTTTGTGGACTTCTGATGTGATAGGAATGGCACAAAAAAATCCAATATATCTTCTTGGCCATACTGTTTCCAGCCTGCTAACTTTCCCAGGACTACTTTCTGCTCAAATTACTGGAACTTAATTACATGAGGTTTAATTTCAGTTGCTTGGCCAGCTTTAAAAACATATATTCAAATTTGAACCACAAGGACAGAATTTTGGGAGCCTCTTTGTCCTCTCACTTTGTGTTAATTTAAATGAGGAAACTGTGCCTGTGAATCTCTGCTTTACTTCACCTATTCCAAATCAGTCTCACTTCTGGAGAGACTTCCCTGACTCCCAGCAGTTTAAAGGGGAGCACAAAAACCCCCTTATGTTATAGTTCACGTTTTTGAAACTGCAAACAATAGATACTTGTCTCCTGCTTATGCATTTTCTTGTAAATAAAATGTATTGAGACCAGAGATGGAGTTACATTACATGACTTTACACCAGATAATGTATTGACATTTCGCAAGGGAGTGTTGTATTATCCATGCATTTCACAAGTAGATCTTACAATGTTTAATTAAAACTAAAAAAAAGTGGAAGGAAAATCGAGGGAGGGACATGGAGAGAGAACAAGAAAGGACATGGATGGGAAGTGGTGGAGTTGGAGGATAACACCACCTATCAAGGCATTATCTGAGAATTCCTATGATTAGGCCTTATCTTTCTGGCTTCATTACTTCATTATAATCTGCTGCTTACCTGATAAGTAATAAATGACCTCCAAATTTTATTGCATTTTCTCACTTGCTTTAGATTTTGCATCAGTTTTTTCCCCTCTTAAGATCTTATTTCTGTTAAGGAATGAAGATTTTATGTTTTTGCTGGGATTGACTTGTTCCTCTGGTATTTCAGTGTTGTTATTTAGTTAGAGGGTGTCCCACAACAATTCCTTGGATAGCACTTCCATCTATCACTTTGGGATGATCGAGGCTACAATCGCAGCTGATGTTCGAACACTGATGTATGTCTGGGGCTGGGCACCCACCTCCAACTCAGCAGATACAAAACTCTCCAAAAAGCCAACAGAAGAGGGCTTTTTTTAAACACTCCAACCCGCTAGTGGATTATCCTTAATGGGTTGGCAGCATGCCCCTTCCTTCCTCTGCAGGAATGCTGGCCTGGCTCTGCAGCCCTGGGGTTGGGTTTTTGGTGGTTTTGTTTTATTTTTATTTTTTTTTTCTGTGTTACAGCATGCAGAAGAAATAAAGTGTAAGACTGATTTGTGATAGTTCGTGATGTTTTCTTTCCTCTGCAGCTGGGATTAACTTATTTACCTGAAAGGAGGCAAATGTAGTGACCAGGACTCCTCTTTGGGGAGTGACCCTGCCTTGTCAGCGTGGCCCTGCAGGGGAGGGCTCCTTGCATGGGCTGGCTGTTGTTTCTGGGAGCTCATGGACACACCTTCAAAGGTTGAGGGTTCAGCTTCTTCTGCGTGACAGAGGAGAGGAAATGACCTTCACCCAGCTGAGCAGGGAACAACAGGAAACCCTCATGGTCCTGCCATTTCCCACCCCCCAGGATCCGGCACTCAGGGACCTTTTTGACAAACTGTCAGGGCTTCTGTCAGGGTTTAGCTGCTGCAAATATATTACCAAAGTATGTTGATGATTCATGGGGAAGTGGTGTACGCTGATTTAAGTGATGGACTAGCCATTCTGTAATGGATTTGAGAATCCCCAATCAGATTGTACTTAGTTTTATCAAGCAGGAAGCTGGCAGGCTGTGTTTTAATCAACTGATAGCATCTCTTGGCAATTGGCATCCAGCTAGTGGACAGAGTACTTCTCAAAGACCAGCTGCTAAGTTACAAACAGTCACAGCCACTCAGACCACTCAGCTTTACCTCCTATTTTCTATGTTTAGCCTGTTTCTTTCCCAAATGAAAGTTTCAGCTGGAAGTGCAGGAAGATGCAGCATATCTGCTTCTCTTTCACTGATGTTTTAGGGGGAATGGATGAGGCAGAATGCATTTGCTTCATCCTCCAGAAAGCTATGCTGAAACAACCTCCTGGATGTAGCATAAAATCCCAGAACCATGCAGATTCTAGGATTTGGTGCTGGCACAAGTTTTTGGTGTGCTCACATTGCATAAGTGTAGTAAGTCTACGATGTGTGGCCACACCAGGTAAGACGTGGCCTTTTCCCCTTTGATTAGGCCATGACTCATTATTCCATGACTCATTATCTATTGTGTCACCAAAGACATACTCGGTGTTCTGATCTGTACCAGCAGACATCAAGAATGGTTCCCTTCCCTTCCTCACTGTATTTATTACTTCTGGGAGCAACCAGCTCCTGCAGAGCATCTTCACAGCCCAAACCTTCAGGTGCCACAGCTACCTTAAATAATTCCCTACTCAGGATTTATGTTTTGTCACAATTATTGAGGTGTGGAGCCATCCACACTCATGGAGCTGTGCTCAAGCACGGCATCAAACCTGAGGAGCTGGTTTGTTGTGCCTGGCTCCTGTGGAGTAGTTACTGTACTTAGCAACCCACCTCCAATATAAATATATCTGCTACTCTGAAGAGCAGGCTTTGAAAAGCACCAGAAGGGATCACTCCCCCATAAAGATTTTTTCCAACATTGCAGAGCTGTTGGGGCTTTTAGAGAGAAAATCTTCTCCCAGTTAAGCATCCCAGCCAGAGGGGATGAAGATTTCACCACCGGCTGGCAAAGCTCTGGCACAACCTTCTGCAGTGGGCCATGAGCCCCCATTTAAAGCTGGGTGCTGTCTGAGCTGCTCTTGAGCCATGCAGGCACGGAGGGAGGTGGAGAGCAGCCATCCATGCAGTTGGGATCTGGGAGCCATCTGTGATGTCTTTGCACAGGGGTCCCACAGCACCGTGTGGGAAAGCAGCACCCTGGTCTGAGGTCTGAGCACTAAAACCACGTGGGTTTAAAACTGGGTAAACATTTGGAACCCTCGGAAGAGGCTGATGATTGAAAAGCTGTAAAACAATCATGCTCCCAAAAAGTAATAAAAATGAAAGTGAGGTGTAAGGAACAGAGAGGCTGATTCATCGGGAAATTGTACTCTTGAAATTGTGTGGCAAATCCTGGGCGAGGGAGGAGCTGTGTGCGAGCATTTAAGGGCCAGATCCTGGCTTGGCCAGAGGAGTTGAAGATACGATGAAGATTAACAATGAACCCTGTAACTGAAAGGAACATTTTAACTTCCATCTTAGATATTGTCTGTTGAGCATTACATGAAAATCAGAGAAAACAGAACCCTGTTTTCAGTGTCATGTCCCATGAGTGTTTCAGCAGACAATGACCCTTACTGCAAGAACTGAAGTTTCCAATGCCAGAACCACCAAAAAGACATGTGAAAACAAAGCTGAAAAAAGTCTTCTCTCTCCGGGGTGGAAGTATATGATTTCCACAGGGTTGTTTTCTGTGTAAACGTTCCTGTTTGTATGTTTTACAGATTAAAACAAAAATGTATCTTGCAAACATATTCAGTAAGTCAATTTTAAAGCAAGTTAATTAATGTACCTAAGCTTTATCACAGAGCATAAGTAAGTGAAAAAATCCCCCAGCCAAATGTGAAGAGTCTAATCTTGATTTTCTCACTCTTTGAGTTCATTTATTACAATGTTTGCTCACTTTTATAAAAGCCATGCCCATGTAATAATCTAGTTTCTGAGAGCATCTCTGGGGACAGGAGATCACATTACAATATCTCACATTATGTGTCATTCAGGCAGTATCTCCCAGATCATAAAACCTATGGAAAAGGAATGACACTTGAATAGCAGGTTCCTCCTCCTTTTCTTTTTTCCTTTTCTGAGCATTTTTTTTCCAGCCCAGTGCTCTCCCTTCCTTATACTGTCTGACCTCACGCACCCAGGCTGCTCATCTCCATTCTGCAGAGAAACAGGCTGTGCTGCACATCTCTCCTTGCTCTACCTGACCACCTCATCCTGTCTCATCCTTTCTTTCTTATAGTTTGGGATTTTCCCTCCTGTTCTGGGCTTTCATTTGTGTCCCCTCACAGTCCATGTAGGTGCTGCTCTGTGAACTGATGAACTGGAGCAGAGAACTGGCCCTGCAGACAAAAACCTGAATAAAGCCCACATTTCAGATCAATAATTCCCCATGTCTGAATCACTGCAATTCTATCCCAAACTGTCCTAACAAGACAAGTTCAGAGAGACAGGACCTCTCCAGCTCCATGCGGTGCCAACTCACAGACCCATAGCCCTGCCACCTCCATTTCTTTCAGCAGTTTCAGGGATGTTGATAAAGACCTCAAGGGAGGGTTATATGGTCTTAAAACATTTCATTGATCCATTCATGTCCACACAGTCCAGGGCTTCCATTTTTAAGATTCCTTCTCTATTATCATGGAAACTGGCTAATTATCATAGAAGCCTGTTAGAAACCTGCTTAAGACATTAGTGTTGGTGTGGCAAAGCAGTTGCAGCTTGCCCAAATCTCAGTGTGCAAATCTATGGGGCCCTTTGAGTGAAGATAGGTTTTCTAGGAGATGATCCTGTTGTTCTAGACATTATTTTAACATTCAAATCTAAGGTCACAACCTCAATCCTAGCTCATCCAGTTGACCACAAAGACCGTGATCAATTTTATTTTTTATGATACATCCATTACAAACTGCCACTCCCATTGCCCATTTCTTCATGGAGAAGTTGCGCATCAAATTATCTGGTCTGATTAATACCGGGTTACTGTGTCTACCAGTGCACCAACAACACAGCTTTGCAATGGGAAAATAATCCTGGCCTCTTTAAACACTGAGGAGAGCAGGAAAAAAGGACAGCAACAGGACTAAACCAGTTCTGACAATTTCTCATTTCCATTTATTCAGAAAAAAAGTCATAATTGAGACTTAAGGAAAAAAGAAAAGCCCTCCATGTCTTTAAGTGTAAAATCCATTTTAGTAGCAGGAAGCTGTTATATGGTTAGAGCAGTTATTTTTATTGTCTGTCTGGGTATAGTTTTTAACTGCAGGCACAGAATAAATCAATAGTGTCATAAAGCTACTCTCACCCTCTGCCCTTTCTAAAGGGACATTGTTCAGTGTCTGTGCTGGATGTGACACAGACTGTGCCTTGATGCACAGAATTATGCTTCTACTAATGTTCTGGGGGAGAGATGTGTGTGACACATATTTACCTGTATCTCTTTGTCCGTATCATCTCAGAGTCATCAGATTAAAAGCAAAATAAAACACAGATACACACACAAAAAAATGCGCAGAAGTTTCTCATCAGAAGAGAGGGGCTTATTCTGGTTTTTCTCTTGCAAATGATATTTTCAATTAATTTGTGCATTCATAAATCTTCTCAGGTGATGTATTTTCAAGACTGTCTGAGAAAATAGGCAGTGATTCATAGGACAGTCCACACAACTTAGACCTGACTGTAACCTGCTCTTTAATACAGCGAGGAAGGACGTAGCAGGATCTGACTGTATGAAGCTGGTGCTAGATAAAATTGCCCTGAAAGTGTGCCTTTTTAATAGCAAGAGTAGTTAATGGCTGGAACATTTGGCTTAGGAATGCAGTGGATTGAGCATTGCTTTCAGTCTCTAAATCAAGAGTGAGTGTCTTTCTAAAGCTATGCAATAGCTTCAGCAGAAGTTATGGCTTTGATGCTGAAATGAGTGGGTGAAGTTCTTCAGCTGTGTTACATAGGAAGCAAAACCAGATGACTGTGATGGTCCTTTTCAGCCTTACTAATCCATTAAATCCTGGTTTGGGGCCTTTCACACGCTGGGGTTTAAAGCAGCCTCTTAGGTTTTCCGGATGGTTTCTGCAGGCAGTACACGTTCCAGAGCTGGATCTGACAAACTCCATATAAATGGGTGTCCGGAATTGACACACTTTATAATTTATATATAAATCACTGCCTCTAAATGCAGTTCCAGATCCATTTCCCTGTGCAGCTGAGCTCACTTTGTCTGCTCTGTGCAGTGGGGATTTTCCTTTGCAAAGCAGATCTGCATCTGAGCTGAAACACACACCACCACGTGCTGCTGGAGACCCCAAGAACAGCCACCCCTAACATGGACCACAGAGAAGTAAACCTTTATGGATCAAATTCTTAAGAGATTTATCAGCAGCAATTCCTGTTGTCAAGTTAATTCATTGCTCCTCTCCTTGCTTGCTCATTGCAACTTCCCCAGGTTGGCACTTCTGACAGAGGCATGAAAATTGTACTTGTGCTGCAAGTGGGAGGTGGAGACAGCGAAAATCTGTGCCCTGTCTGTGGGACTCCATGCTGAGACAGCTCTATTTTCACATCTAGTCACAAGCCGATCGGTATTACCTCAGTATTTGTTTTGAGGACGGCTCTCAAGAAATGGAATTGAAGTTTGGATTTGGTAAGATTAGAGGACGTAAACCCTGAAATAATTCAAGTGGTTTCTGAAGGCAGCCCCACTCACACGTAGCTTGGTGCTGGACGAGCAGAGAGGCAGAGAGTCCACAGGAGTCTGCACGCTCCATGGTGAGCGTGGTGGACACCACTCACCTGGGTAACCGAATATTTGTTTTCTTCTTTCTTGCAAAATGCTTAGTGCTGGATTTTTATGTCTATAAATACTGATCTGGATTTCCCTTCCTTCCCTCCCCATGCTCCGTTGAAAGCAAAGACATCTCACCCAGCACCATTTGCTGACTCCTTCCCTTCTGCTCCTCCCCGTCCCCCAGCGCGTGAGCGTGGTCGCGTGCGGCCCCTCGGTTTCCCCTCAGGACACTGGCACTTGGGAAGGAGAATAACAGATGCTGGGGAAAAAACAACACCCTGTCAGGTAGAAAAAGCACTTTAGCAAAAAAAACCACCATATGAACTTCCCGGCTTCTCAAACTTTCTCATGAATAGCCAGTGGCTGCTGGAATAGCAGTGAGCAGCAACAGTAATAATAAATTACAGTAAATATCATCCTGTCATAAGTGACAGCAAACCAAACCCACTGCTGTTCAGAAATGAATTGGAGAAAATATTTCTTAATCTCTTTTTGTGTTATCCAGCCAGCTGTAATGATTTATAGTACTCCAAAGAAGTTGTGGTACAGAGTTGTTTCATAATCATCCATTTCAGCACCTTGCTATTACCCACACGTGTCTGTGCTTTGGTGGGGACTCTGGCACTGCTGGATGCTGCAAAATGCTCTCCCCAGGAATAAACTGATTTAACGCAAGGGGCCTCTCAGCTTTTCTCTGGGGCCCTCCTGCCTTTGGGGACAAATCTGCTACAAGGAGGAGCCCTGCTAAGTTAAGGGAAGCCCCATAACAGTGCCTTGAATGAAGGTTGTTTCCCCAGAGCCATCTGGTTTGAGCCTATTCAGCTGTAAATAGCCCACATCTAGTGGACATGAAGGGCTCTGGTGCTGGAGTGCATCAGATGGACACCCCGCAGATGAGGCTGTCCCCCTGTGAGTCTGTGAGCACGCTCAGGATCAGTGGGAAAATAAAATGGTGGGGATAAATTGAGCTGGGAACATGGTATCAATTGCTGCTGTCTTTGTCTACTTATTTCCAAAGATTTATACGTGACAGTGTGAGGACTGCTCAGTGACACATTTTAATTTAATTAAATTTCTTGTTGGATTGATGTCTGATCAATCAATAATGTTAATGTTTTTGCAATTTAGAGATTAAAGCTTGGATGAGCGGATATTGAAATACTCTCGCATCCAGCTGCCTGGGAATAGCTTTCTCTGCTTCCATTCCTCAGAAAACCAGTTTTGGGTGAGAATGCATCCTGAGACTTGCCATGCACCTACACCGAGGCTGAAAGCTTTGCCCCATCCTAGCAAAGGGTGTCATGCAGGAGCAGTGTCACTTCTTGGAGAGACAGACTTGCATGCAGCCAAGACCTGGATTTGTGCAAAATCTGTGTGGCTCTGTATATTTTGCCTCTGATGTTCAGTATAGGAGAAAGTTTGAAGAACAGGGCATTGCAGGTGTGACAGTTCCCTTTGCTACGTGCTCCTTGCTCAAGAAGTCATCAGTGCTGAGGTTGCACCTGGGGATTTGAATCTGATCCCCACCAGGGCATCTATTCTCCATGTGTCCCCAGTCCCCTCTGGATCCCACTCATTCCTCTGGCCACCACAGCCTCCTGCAGGAATGAATTCCCCAGCTTAACTGCTGCTTTCCGAGCTGCCATCCATGGGACAGCAGGATCCTGGTCTGGAGCTGAATTTAATACTTCTTGAAGCTTCTCGCCTGCCCAAATTTCTCACAGATGAGCTAATTGTGCTCCACCCTCTTCAGGCTGTGAAGATAAAGAGATGCCGTAGCATGTCCACAGAACCTTTTTTTTCTCTTATGCCTTGTTTCATTTAGTGCTTCAAATATTTTAGTAGTGAGGTCAGGAGAGGCTTTAACTTATTCAGCGGAGTTATTCTGCACTGACTTTTCCATGAGGCCTTGGAGTCTTACACAGTCCTTTAAAGTCTTAAGGCTCAAGAAAAAAAGTAATCCACATTTTCAAACTTGTAAAAATGTGAACCCAAATTTCCTCTGAGTCTCAAGTATGGCTGTAGTCTCAATAAGTCAAACTAATTTGTCAGATCTTAACACTATCAAAACTTGTGCAGTGAGAAATCCCACCTGAGTGAGGTCTGCAGGCTCCAGTGTCCATCTCTGGTCTCCAGGTCTGTCTCCAGAGCTGGCTCTGTGCTATTTGGGGTGCTTGTATGCTCATTGTATTTACAGGAGCCTTAAAAGGGCCAATTTCTTGCCCAACTATATTTTAAAATCTGTAAAATCTGTATGTTCTGTCCCTTAAGGATGTTCTGGGGGCTGTTTGCTGTGTACCTGTCCCTCAGACAACCCCAAAGTAGCATACAGAGGGAGGAAGACAGAGACAGAGAGAGAGAGGAGGAGGGGGAAAGAAAGAGCAGCTCATTTTCCACTTTAGCACAGACACCTGAGGGGTAGAAGTCAGCAGTTTTTTTGACAGTACAAGAACTTGGTAACTTAAAACAGGAAGCAAAAGGAAAACCATGACCAAATAACTTTGCCTTGACCTCCTCCTAAGAGAGTCAATGACTTTAAAGTAAACTGGAACTTCTTGCGGGAATTTATTTGGACATCGGCTGCTCCTTACCTCATTAGCACAGCAATATTCAGAAATGTGCCAAAAGATTTAGGCAGTCTGGAGGACACAATGAAGCTAATTTTTGTTGGGTTTTTTTTTCTGTAAGGGAAGGCTTCACATATTTGTGTCTCACTATCAAAATACCCGGCAGTGCAAGAGTTTCTTCCACTGAAATCTACTGTGTGCGGCAGGTTTTGTTTTATGCTCTGTTGTAGACTCCACCAGACCCCCGCCACTCCAGGTGAAAGGGCAGCTTGCCCAGGGTACCCACCCGTGGCTGGATGGGGATGGTTGAAGGGTAAGAGAATATCAGTGTCTCTGTGTGTGTGCAGGTGTAGGGGAAAGGCAAAGGAAAAAGGGAGATTTGTTCCTTGGAAGGGAGGGAAGTAACCTACTGCTAAACCAGTGATTTTTCTAGTAGGTCAACATTTTTATGCTCAATCCCTGGTATAACAGGTTCTTCAAGGCTGGCTTTCATAGGTAGGACTGCTGTAAGTTGGTTCACCTTGATTAGTGATTGTTCCTTCCTTCCTTCCTTCCTTCCTTCCTTCCTTCCTGCCTGCCTTCCTTCCTTCCTTCCTTCCTTCCTTCCTTCCCAACCGCCTGCACAGGGAAAAGCACCACAAGACATTGTTAGAATGGGCACTCCTGGCTGTTTGGGGTTTGCTGTGCTCACTTCATCTCCCAGGTTCAAGCTCTGCCAGCTCATGTCTTTGCTGGTTCCACCTAAGCTGTTTCACAATCAAAAAGCACGAAGAGCCCTGAGAAAATGGTGTCCCAGGGAGCAGCTCAAGCTTTTGCCATGTTTAAACATTGAGTGTTTGGGATCTAGAATTCCCATTATTTTCACCACACCACCTTGCTCACTAGAGCAGGCTGGAGCAGGCTCTGGCCAGTTGGCTACTTTGGTGATTTAACCCGTGAGGAACGTGGGAGTACAGAACAAAGCCACACCATAAGTCCCACAACCCTCATCCTGCAATGAAATTCCTTTGGACAGCATCATCAGGCTACTTTTTAAGAGTTGTTCATCTTACCCTGAACAGTAAATTCCTATAGGAAAGTAATTTATGATCTGGGAGGGCTGTTACTTACAAGCTAGTAAAATAACTTTCGCTGGACTTTTACTACCTTCAGCAGCAAGCATCCGTGCTGAAGCCAGGAATGAGCCTTTTCTTCCTAGCTGTGATACAGTGTGATCTATCACCGAGCCACATGGGTTTTTGGCTTGCATTCATCTTGTTTCCATGCAGTGTGTTTAAAAAGAAATCACTGATTTCTACTTGCAGTGTTTACAGCCAAGTCACGTTATTTCAGCAACTGCACGAGCTTTCAGTAATTTATGCACGAGTAGGATCAGGGTGGCTTCTAGCATAGCTTGGGCACGCTGTTGGTTCAGAAATCAGCAATCTCCTGCATCCAAGTCATCCAGGATCCCTCCGTCTTTGGGTGGCTGAGTCACCCTTTTGAGGTAGTTTGTTCTTCTCGTTGACTGCAAGTGAAATTGGACTTGGTGCTTAATCTTTAGATAATCAAAAAATGTCATGGCAAGTGTGTTGTGTTATAACCATCACAGTTTTTCTGCTCACTTCCCTCCAGGGGCTCCCACCTGACTGTTCCTCAGGCACTGAATGCTGTGGGTATCAGCTCCAGCATGGAAATGGGCCCAACAGGTGGCTCGTTCTGGATCTCATCACACGTTTTCCACAAATAACTAAAACCACAGAAGCACAGAAACACAGCCCCAAGCCTTCTGTAAGAATGATGCAAATAAAAAATTACTGAAGTACACGCTGGTGCCACTCTGACAGTAGGGCAGAATCAGGCCCATTTCATCCCTTATAAAACATTCCTCAGGGATGCTGAACAAGCCTTGGCTACAAGTTTCTGTTCAAACTGAGTCTTTCTAACCCTTAGAGGAAGAAAGCTCCTGTACCCTTTACCATATTCAGCGTGAGAAAGAACCTTCTCCAGTTCAAATATTCATGTGCCAGTCAACAATTGGAATCCAGATTATTACTTTTATACCATGATTTACCTGCTCTGTTTCGGGCCACAGCATGTGTGTGGGAGGATACAGCAACATTTAGCACATGAATGCTGGCCATGAGCAGCCAAAGCATTTGGGATTTGCATTATGTGTAAAGCAAAGCAGGTCAAACCCCTTGCAAGCATCTGTCCTGTCTGCAGGAAAAGCCCATGGTTTTAGTCCTTGTGTTCAGGAGTTGCCAGTTGTGCCCCGAAAGTCATTGCACTTGTGATTATGCTCTCAAAAGTAAAGTTTAAATGAGCTGTGTGCCCTCCACTGCCGTGTAAACCGTGCTGGCACCTCTGAGCTGCCTGCCAAGGCTTGTGCTGGGCTGTGAGCAGGTTTTGCTCATTTTGCCTTCAGAAACTGGGAGAGATAAAAGCAAAAATGAAGCTGCAGAGAAAGCCCCAGCAGAGCGGGCTTCAAGTCCCATACTCAAAAGACAAAAGCTCAGGGATTAGGTTCAGATCAGGAACCTCAAAAAGTGGTGTGAATGCTGGAGAAAAATGGCTAATTTCTGCAAGGGAAGGAAATGCTCCAGTTTCTACACTAATGCAAGAGGTCTGGACTGCCTAGGTGGAAGAGAAATAAAGAAGACCAGATACATGTGGGTTGAGGTTTCCATGTATATTTTTAATTATGGCACCTTTGTCATTCTTAGCACTGCCTTGAGCAAAGAAAGATAAAACAGCAAAGCAATAGCAAGATTTCCACACATGTAGCCAGTCTCAAAATCAATGGGAGTTCGGTATCTAAATACCTTTAAAAACCTGATCAGTTGTTCCCTGAGGCCCCCCCTGAATATCACAACCCTAAATCCTGGAGGATGTACTGGCATCGCTCAGCCCGTGCAAAGCAGGGGGGTGCACTCAGGACAGCATTTTGTTTGTAAATTGAAGGGCTGAAAAATTGTTCATTTAAGGCTGGCTTGTGATAAGAGCCACACACTTTTATCCTTCAGCATCTCTTTGGTTACAGGCAGTGTTTGACCAGGTACCAGCAGCCAATGGCAGGAATTTGGTGACTCCAGATGCTCTTTAGGAAATGTTCATTACCCCCATTACTTTTAAATAATTTACAGGGAAAATGCAAACCTTCCCTAACTGTAGGAGAGGAGGAACAAAGGATGTTTACCTTATTCTTCTGCATACAAATAGAACCAATAAATATTCAGACAAATTTAAAAAAAGAAAAACTGTTTGCAGTGAAGAGGAGGGAATCTGCCGAGGTCTTGCCATGTGGTTGGATCTGAATGGGAATTCTGGCTGTGCCTGCCTTTGCCTCCTGCCACGCCAGCACCACAGCACATGCTCCTCTTGCTGCTGCTCACCCAAGGTTAGGCTACAGGAGAGACTTGCTCAGCCAAGGTGACTCCTCTCGTCTGTTACATATCCCAGGGTTATAAATAACAGAGCAACCTCTGTTTGATGGGGGGGGATGCTGACAACCCCCTCCCTCCTTCGGGATGCTGAAGCAATTATAGGCAGGAGGAAGCCACAGAGCCCTTGTGTTGTTGCAGCAAACAGAGGCTTTGGGTCGGTTTTTGCTCCTCTTTAATTAGAGTTTATTGGTAAAGCAACCCCATTTTTCTGTTCCCGGAAAATCGGGGCTGTCAAGGCCTAATTCCTTGGGCCTATCGAGTGTGAGATATGTTTACCAAGTCCCTCCAGGATTAGCTGGGTTGCTATCAAAACCGAGGAGCGTATTTCTATCAATGAAAACCGCTATGACAAGGTCTGTCCCCTGAGACAAACGGCCTGTTCCGTGGAGGCTTTAAATAGGAGCAATAATGGTAGTGAGCAGCACTGAGTTGAATAATTAGATTGTTCTTCATAAATCCTCAAGTGAAGACTTCCAAGCAGGTCCATTATGTGTGTCGTATGTTAGCACTGAGCTTTATGTGGTGTGGACACCGCTCTGTGCCGGGCTGCTGTGTTGGGTGAGTAAATCACCAAAGATTGGGACAGGAGGAGTACAGCTCCTTCCTCTCCTGCCTTTTCCCCCATGGAGATCGTCTGCTCTGAACTGCAAACACCCGTATTATTTATCTCATTGCTCAAAGAGTTTTCAAGAGGACTAACTGGAGTAATTTCTGAATATTTATGCTTTGTTTGTTTATATTCAGAGACTGGAAAACACACATATTTTGTTCACGTCCCCAGACTAGTTCATTTACTGATTCACTTAAAACATCCATTCAGATCCACTGAGAGATAACTTTTTCCTCAGAGGGATGCAGTGGTATAATAGCAGCTCAGTATTATCTCCACATATTCTTGGGAGGATTTCCTCTTGCCAACTGAGAACTGATCTTTTCTTTAAAAAAAAAACCTTTCTCCATCCTCCCCTTTCAATTATTCAGGTTTTCTCTCTCTTTCTTGCTCTCTGTGCCAGTTACAGGAAGAAATCTCAGATGAGCAAAATGTCGTTTAACCCTAACCCTGATTGGTGATTTTTAGACACTTTGTAGGAAATCCTGGGAGGCAGCAGCATCTGCAGGCAGGGATGTACACCCAGCCGGTGCACGATGCAGGTGCCTGCTCAGCCAAGCACTTCTGCCCGACCCAGCTGCACTCCATTCCCTTAGAAACACGTTTGTCAGACCTGGTTAAACAATGCTGGTAAAAAGAACAAGAAATCGCATTATTCCCCCGAGAACTGTGTATACACCTAACTATTTTGCCTGCCAGTAAGAATCTTGTGTCACTGTAAGGTTTATAGGAGCTGACTGGCAAAGGATGCCCTGATGATAAATAAAACACCCCTATCCCATGTGCCACGACTCTGTGCAGCTGAGCAGCTGCGGTGTCCTTTTCACTTACCTTGGTACGAAGATGTGGCATCTGCCTTTGGAGCCGCTGTTATGGGGAGCTGATGGGGTCCCACGAGGGGACACGTCATACAACAGGGCCAGGAGCAAGCACCAGCTGTGAGCCACCTTCTGATAAAGCTCTAGGCCTGCTGTCAAATGCTTCAGCTCGCACACAAGCGCTGGGATGAGGTCTGGGATCGGTGCGATCCAGCAGCTCCACTGTGACCCACCATTCTCTGGGACCGACTGCTTTGCTGCCAGGTCATCTCTCACTTGGCCCTGCTGGAAAAAGTTCTCCAGTGTCAAAACACTGCCAGGATAAAGTGTTAAACATTTTACAAGGCAATTTAGGTGATAATCATCAGGGTAATAGAAAAATATTGTCCATATTCATTTAAAGGTGTGCTGCGCTTCCCTTCCCGATTAGCAAGGAGTACAAAACTCCTTGCCAGGCTATGAAAATAAAGTGACTGTGAGGATTTTTAAAGGCACATTCCTCCTCGCATCATAAGAGCATGAATTCCAGGAATTTCCTATCCACAAGAAGTTTGCATTCCTGGGACGAAGTGATTGCACCCTTGCACACAAACTGCCCTGATGCTGCAGCAGACACCAGCCCTGCTCCTTTCTGCTCTGCCTGGGCAGCCAGAGGGGCAGGTGCAGAGTTTCTTAGCTTGACCCGAGCTTCAAGTGCTAAGCGTGGCCGAGGGTCAGTCACATCCAATTTTCAGTGTGATGCCTGGGAATTTATGCACGACTTTATTTCCTAAGATGTGGCCTTTCATTTGATTTGTTCTGCTTTGAGCTGAGCTGCTCTGAGGTGGGTGGGCTTTGTGCCCAGCAGGCAGAGCCAGCAGGGAGGGTTACTTCTGTCGGGTTTGTCCACATCTACTCTGAGAGAGGAGCAAGTGGCATTTGACCCTTGGGCACAGTAGTGATTCAGATGATAACAACAGTTTGTGAATTGATTCATTAGGTGAGAAACCACCTGTAAACTTCCCTTGAAAAAAAGCAGTTTGAGATATTTTAATTCTGATTTGTGCATGGGTGAGGAGCCGTCGAGCAGAGCTCCGGGCAGATCTGGGGACTCCTGTCCCACCCAGGTCAGGTCAGAGCACACAGTGCAACTCAAGAATCCTGCACCAAAAGAAATGTTCTACAGAAGCAGAGTTAGCTCTCTGCAACAGGGTCTGGTCCCAGTTTGGAGACAGGACTGAGTCAGCAGCCCCACTCCCTGCTGAGCCCTTTGCTCCTGGCACGGAGCTGCTGATCTGTAATGCAGCCGGACTGAGGCACCCAGGACACTCAGAGGAAATGGGAAATGTGTCTGGACAGTAGATGATTCACAGTTGCTGGCAGCTGAACAGAAGTTTTCTGGATTTCAATTTTGAAGTCCGGAACCTTTATTCCACCCTGTTCCCACAGCGGGCACCTCCATCCTCATATGAGCCTGGGCTCAGGGCTGTGTTAGTGCATGGCACCAGTGGCACTGCCTGCCTCAGAGGCATTCTGAGGAGCCAGAGAGTCTTGAAATTGGGGCACCTCAGTCACAGGACCGTGTGAGAGCCTCAGATGCACTGATTTCATCTTCCAGAGGGTAAGGTCCAGTTTCAAAGGGTACTGGGAAATCGCTGCCTAAGCCAAAATCTGGTTTGACCACCACCCAATTTCACTCTTCCTTCCTGCATCCGCTGGCTGGTCTGGTACCAGGCTCCCCCAGTGCTGTTATCTCTCCTGAAAATAATGGCAGTTTGGTTTTTTATGCATCAGACACTCCCTCTTTTAAGAGGAGGGAATATTTGCTACAAAAACACAAGGTGTTCTTTGTTCTCCAAAGATTACTTTATAAGGCTACAACATCAGGCCCCAAAATGTTTGTAGATTGCCTGAATTTCCTAAAGTAGGTTTTATAAATAAAGACTCAGGACTGAAAACACTGTCTGTTTGCAGTAGGATTTCTCATTACATTTCATGTCTGTTGCAGCTTTATGAGGATATGCTGGTTTAACTCCTTTCTGATGCAGTTTCTTAATACAACCAGATTTTCTAGATTAGTAAAGGTATAGGAAGCAAAAACCTGGAATTAGATTTGCAGAAAGTCTGTTATTTATACTAGATAATGGACGTTAAACCAAGACAAAAGAAATTCACTGTCACAAAAATAAATCCATTTTCAAATCCATTTTCAAAGCAATCAAATCACTGCCGAAACCCAATGACAAGTATATAACAATAATGTATATTTATGTAGCAACTTTCACCCCAAGGAATCCAGAACCTACGGAAGCACCGGTGTGGGAGGTGGCTCTGGGGTGGACAGGTCCCAGTGAGTGTCACAGGGGTTCCGGAGCAGCCCTCACAAGGTCACTGGAACAAACTCGCCTTCATCTAAAAGACCCCCACATCGCAGGAAATGTGAGCTGTGCTTCCAGTTGAACTGCTGTGCTTGTGGTCAGCACGCACATGAGTGAGGGCTGAACTTTGCCTCTTTTTGCAAAGAGCTGAACAACAAAAGGGGAGCAGTTTCCCCTTTTAAGGTCATAAACAGGATGAAAGTGCTGCTTCAGCCTGTGGTTGTCCTGATGCGTGAGGCTGCCCTGGCTTTGGGTGCACAATCAGAGCAGTTTTGCGAGGGGATTTTTACAGCCCTTTGAAAAACACCAAAATTTTTTGCTAAATGTTAATGGAAGCTTGACTTGAAGTCAGCTCGAGTTGCAGAACAGTGCTTACAATAATGATTTATGTATTAAATGCGGCTGATCTGTTATTTTTATTATCTTGATGTGTTTTTGATGTTCGGTTTCCCGCAGAACAGCAGCCAAGTGGCACTGAAACCAGCTTTGAACATGTGCATGTGTGCATGCCTTAGCAAACACGACTCATGTATGATGTTCCAGTCAGGGCTCCGAATAATCAGGTGCCAGTAACGAGCAGCTCTTGGTGGGATGGCGTCACTGCATCGGCCTCAGTGTGACAGAGTCATCTGTAGTCAGGAGGGTTTGTGTATTATCTGCAGGAGCTTTCCTGCCTTATCTGTGGAAAATTGATCCATACAGTCTCTTTAGAGACCTACATCAAATATTAATTTTGCCTATTTGTTCGATGTAATTAGCAGGTGTGATTAATCAATTAATCAATCTGAGATTCCTATCTGCAGCGCAAACAGCTGTGCTCGGAGGGGACACTGGGGGCAGAGATCCCCCAAAACACCTCCCCAAGCGCAGGGGCACCCCCTGACCCCGCGTCAAGGTCTGCAGCCACTGAGAGCTGGTGCCACCGGTGCCTCTCGCAGTGCAAAGTGCCCAGAGAGCGCAGACAAACCCCTTGAAAGGTGACATTGCTGTCCTTGTCCCCAGAAGAGTTGGGATGGCAGTGCCTTGCCATGGGGCTGGGGGGCAGGAGGATGCCCCTAGGTGGGGTGTGGTGGCCCCAGTGGGACCCTGGGCAAACGGACTGGCGGGGCCAGGGCTGTGCTGGCCCCCTCAGCAGCCACGCTCCAGGCAATGCCTCATTTCACCTGTGCCTGGAGGGGACACAGCGGGAAAGGGTTGCCAAAAGTGGGTGAACTCTTTATGGCAGGCTTTTGGTGGCATTCCCAACTCGATTTTGCTGATTCAAAGGATGCAGGTAAGTCGTGTGAAGTTCAGGTAGGAATAAGTTCTTTTAGAAATGCCAGACTTGCTGAGTGGGCAGCAGACAAAATCCCAGCCCTGTGCTCAGGGACTCAACAACTTTTTAAAGCTCCTGAAATGGTGCTGAAATTCACAGAAGGTGGGGAGCTGGATCATGTTTTATGAGGGACTGAGCACCTTTGGGTGTTCCCACTGCCTGGGGCCCTTATTTGGGGGCAGAGGGAGGGGTGTGCCCATGGGTATTGCAGGCAAAGCAGGGAGACGTGTCACTGTGCTAAATTGCCAGGTATGAGACTTTGCATTTCCTGGTGGCAGGAGGTGAGGACCTGGCAGAGCAGCACAGCAGGGCCGTGGGCTCCAGCCGGGGGCAGGAGTTTGAACTAGTGCAGGTACAGGAGCCTCCAGCACAGGATGGGCATTTTCAGAGGGTCCAGAGTTACTGAGGGGCTTTACCACAGACTCCAGACTGCACAAGCTTTCTTCCAACTCTGTGGTAGCTGGTGCTCTACTTTTCAGTAAACGTGGCATGACCAAGGTGCTGGGTCACACAGCTGAAACCTATCTGAGTCCCATCTGAAGCACTGCCCCTTGTTCAGTGACATATTCTGGATCATCCCCATTCCATCCTTCCTGGTTTTCTCTGCTTCCCTCCTGCTATTGGGAGTTCTCCTCTCTTGCACCTTGCTCACCATCGTCCTGGAGAACCAGGACCAAACTGCACAAATGCTGAGATAAGGTAGTACCCAGAGTACCAAGAGTACCCAGAGACCAAGGGTTGACAGTCCCATTCAAGGTCTGCCTTAAGTTCTTTTCCTGTTCTGTGATCTTTTAGCTCAGCAAAGCCTTTTGCTGTAATATAAATCCCTCTGGACAACCTGACCTTAGCCTGGCCTAGGGTGGGGTGCTTTTTTCTCATTTATTGGGCTCATTGGGCCTGATTTCATTCCTGTGCACTGAATGCTTTGCTGACCCAGGAAGATTTGATGTTCCACAAAGGCAAATGCCCCCCAGAAGATGAACTGGTCTTGGTTTCAGTGTGATTTTTGGATTAGAACTGCCCAGAGTAGCACTTTCCTCAGAATAGTTTTTCTACGGAGTAAAAAGTATGTCTCCATCTGATGCCTTGAACTGTCATCATAATAACCTCAAATATAGCTGTCTTCACCACATCACCGTCCTCCTCTCTGACCCATAAAGTTTTACCATTACAACCTGCCCTTAATCACCTAACCATTTCCTTAGTCTTTCAAGGACAATGGTTTTTATGCCATACTTGCTAACCTTACGTATTAGTCTACCATCCCGGGCTGCGTTTAAATGACTTTTCTGAAATCTATGTGGATTAGCTCCACTGCTTCGATCCTGCATGTTTTCCACGTTAGCTCCTAAAACAAATTCTGCCAGATTTGTCAGACAAGATTTATCCTTTATGGAGCTGGGCAGATACATTTTTATCAGTTCATATTTCTCCAGATGTTGGGTGAGCTCATTCCTGTTAACATCTCTAAAATCCTGCCTCTGATTGGGAAAAAAAAAAAAAATCTCATTCTGCAGGTTCGGGGCCAGACTTTCAGCTGGTGAGAGTGAGTTTGAGCGTGTGTTTGTGTGCACCAGATTTCACGAGCATCTGTATTGGCTGATATCTATTGCAAATATGTCTTGGTTTCTACCTATCTCTTCTCATGGATGCTCAAGGATCTTTGCTTTATACCAGTTTCTATTTACCACTTTTTAACACCTAAAAATGACTCAAACCCCCTGTTATTGGGCACTTAATGTCTCCTGCTGTTCCATTAAGCAGTGTGGGCTAAAAGTACACTCTGCACTCAGCCCTGCCTCCTTCCCCACAGTATGAGTGTGCTTTGGTGATTATTCACGCTCTCAGCATTTCCCTGCTTGGCTGTCACAGGAAACTTTGCCTCTCAGTCCCTCTCCCTGTGTTATTAAGCTCTCTTGGCCACCTCTCAGTGGTCTGGGGGCCTCCCCGTTAATCTTGTCTCCTTTACCTGTTTAAAAGAAATCTTTTATTGTTTTTATTCACCCCGTGGGCCATTCTTCTTTCTCTGTCATATTTGGTTTCCTAATCAGCTTTTTACATCTTTTCAGCTTTGCTTTATAATACCTTTCATCTCCTTAATATTTGCCTTCTTACCCATGTCAGCTGCCTCTCTTGTCCCACCGATAGCTTTTATGACTTCCTCAGTGATCAGCCTCCATCAGAAGCAGGCTCACGCAGCCCTGCCCGACAGAAATCGCTGTTTCCAAGTGCTGCACTCATTTCCTGAGCACAGTTGCCGTGTACGTAAACGAGGGCTGGGTGAATAGGCACTGGTGCCTCTTATATTGACTTTTATTTCTTTCTCGCTGCTGTTTGCTCATGAGCAAATGGCAGGATTCTCACATGCACTCACTGCTCCAGTTTGCTTCTGAGGAGCTCCGTGATTTTACCTCTTTTCCTTTGCAAATGGAAGGCACCCCAAGCGGAGAGTCACCCATACAGTCTGCCACAGATCTGAGAAACGTGGAATAATTGTCTTAGAGGGACTTTAAATACTGTGGGACCGTAGCTGGGCCGTTCTGCTCTCAGAATAGCACTAAAATCCCCTTTGCCATTAACACAACTCAAAACTCTTACAGAGAAAGTCAGAGGTGGTGGATGGAGCATAGGAAGGGAAGCAGTGAGAGTTAAATGACTTGCCTAAGGCCATCCAGCAGGTAAGTGGCAGAGACAAAAACAGACTCCGCTCGTCTGCCCGGGACTGTGTCCACTGAGCCAGGATAATTCCTGGCGAAGCAGCAACAGTGAGGCCACAGACTCAGATCATTACTCATTTGGTTTTATTTGTTCCAGCACTAGGTGATGAAATGCAAATGGTACAGGCAGATGCGCAATTTCAAATCCTCTGTGTGTCACGACTCCAATATTGGAGCGGGCTTTCTCTCCCTCTGCAGAGATGTGCTTCTGAAGCTGCATGGGGGCATGGAAAAGGGTATTCGATGGGTTCATGTGCTCAGGGAAACCTGAATTTGCAGAAATGTCTTTCTCAAGCAGATTCGCTCAATTGTAGTGTGAAAAATGTGTAGTTACACACACACACACACACTCACACACACATTTATATGTTTTAAGCAGTCCAGGTTCCAGTCTCTGTGGTAGTCTCTTAATCTTCAAGCTGAGGAACTGGGGAGAAGGGAAGAGGCAGAACAGGAGGAGGACCCAGGGAGATCTGCCCTGCCCCACAGCCAGTCCAGATGCACACATCTGGCAGCCCCAAAGCGGGGCGAGGGCTGCAGGGAGAGGGGAGAGAGGGCACACCTGGTGCGTGGCCAGCACTTAGCAGGGGAGTCCCCTCCCTCACCAAAACCCTTGGGCCGGCGTTGAGCAGCAGGCTCAGCAGCGGTGCTTGGGCAGAAAAGTGGGTTTTTAATATATATTTAAAAGAAAGAGTTGGCACAAAGAGAGGTAGGAATGAGCTGCAAGTGTGAGAATGAAACCACACCTTTGTTCTCCTAATGCTCTTTCCCCTGCTTCATGGTGATTAGGGCTGGTCACAAACTTCTTCATACTATTTACATTTTTGACAGATAATTTTTTTGCTTTCTGGCCAGGTTTTCAGGCTTTTTCACAAAAAGAAAAACTCCCGAGTCCGTACAGCCTTAAGATTTAATAAACTGTTCTGTTTGTTGGGTTTTTTTTACTTATTTTCCAGTTCTTCAGCAGAATCATGTTGCAATCAGAAAGAAGATTGTTCAAGAAAAGGCACTAATTAACATTTTATTGTTACAATTATTTCCATCATATTCCCTCTGCTGTACAGGTCCTCTCTTTCATCATTTATTACAGTGATGTAACTATACAACAGGGCTTGTGTACAAGACAAAGACAAAGCTGAAGGCTTAATTCAGCATCGCAAGCGTGATGAAAGGAACAAAGGATGATGCAGCTATGCCCTGATCCGGCAAATACTTATGCACATGGATAACTTCACTGCCAGGAGTATTTCTGCTCGCAGTAACCGTGCACTAAAGTGTCAGCAGACTTTAAGTCATAGGCCCTGATTAAAGCTCTGCCCGAGCCGGTGCACAAACTCTGACACGTTTCAGCAGGGACTTTGCCAGTACTTACTTAGGGAAGCATTTTAGCACTGCTGAGTTTACTTGCAACCTAATCCTGAGCATGCACAGGCTTTTCCGGGCTCCGAGCACACGCTCCAGCCACCAGACGTGACAGTGATTGATGATTTGATTCATCACTATTCTGTAAAATTACCTCTGGCGGGCAGTGCCAGCAGCGGGGCCGGGCGAGCAGCCGGGCACGGCGCTGGCCCCGGGGCAGGGATGCCCAGGGATGCTGCTGCAGAGCCGCCTGCCTCCCCTGCTTTTGTCCTGGTCTTCTCCAGAAACGATGTCTCTGGTGAAGGAAACTCCCAGGGATGACACTCCCATGCCAGATAGGCATTTTTCAACCCTGCGGGGGACATTTCTACACTTCAGTTAGTCCCTTAATTGAGCTGTTTGCAGGGGAGGGCTCAAGGGGTCTGAACACCTATTTCCTCGCAGTTTAACTACCACCAAATCTAAAGCCCCTTAAATAGGAACAAATATATAGTGGCTCCAGAAACTTTGTCACAGTGAACTGCCTCATATTTTCCTGCCACAGTAACAGTAGTATCATCAAACTGTGGCATGAAGAACATTAAATTATAACTGAGTTTTGAATTCATGATTTTTTTTAAAAAAATGTATTTTTTGACAAAACAGTGTTCATTTCCTCCAACTATTTCTAAAGGCAAGAGCTAGTTCAGTTTTCAGGCCAAATATTATAGACCCAAATCTCTCTTTGTGACAAGTTTAAAAATAGTGCAATCACAATGCTTCAGTGGTATAAATTTGTGGGGGAATGAGAAGGACAACATTAAATCTATCCTTAAAACTAAAACAGGATGTGTACCTCGCTTAAAAGTAAACACATCAAGGGGATATCTGGAAGGTTTAGGCCAAAATTCAACTGGTCTTTGCAGCCAGGGCTGTTGCAAGGCTGAGCGCAGCCCTCAGCCCAGCCTGTCCTCCAGTCCCTCTTGCAGAGCAGGTGATGGATGTGCAGGAGGCAACATGGAATTATAGGCTGTTTGGGGCTGGAAAGGACGTTAAAGATCATCCAGCTCCAACTCTCTGCCACAGGCATGGACACCCTCCACTAGACCAGATCTCTCAAGCAAAACATCTCCTTCAGAGCCAGCACCCCAACCTACACCAAACCAAACCACACAGAGCAAATCAGGTGATTAAAACCAACCCTCCGCAAATGTCTATGTGACTGCCTCAGCCAGAGCCCTGTGCTGAGGTCCCTGGTGTTCCCTGGGTGTAACATTTCTTCATGGTCCTTCCCACAGCAGTGGGACTGTGACTATAACCCTAAACCTGAGCTGCGACTCTTAGGTCGAGCTTTTCTTTAGAATTATTCCAGCGAGTGTTGTCAAAGCCAAAATCAGCACAGCCATGGGGCCTCTGCGAGTGGCTGCCACAGTGAAGCTGAGAAGCTTTTTTATGATTCTTCAGTAAACCAGACCAACCAAGCATTGAAAGTCATCCCAAAGGCAAATTATCTTTACGATCAAGGGACTTCAGTTGTTCTGGGCAGTTTTCCATCAGGGCCTTACAGGGAAAGCTGCTGCAACATCTCACTTCTCTGTGGGATGACTGGACACAAGTAATAAACACCCGAGACTGGTGTTTGGCCTGATTTTCATCTTCTGGCTCCCGGTTGAAATAAATGTGCTGTCACATGATAGGAGTAGCCCATGAGACCTATGTATTATTATATCCAACTGGAAAATTAACTCTAATGCGAGTTGCACACAACACCAATGAAAGTAACCATTAATTGTTCATATAAACTATTAATGAAACACCAGGATGAAGGTCAAAGTGCATGACTGAAACCTCCCAGCAAATGAAAAGATTATTTTGCCTCTTACTGAGCATAATTATCATCTGAATTTCATCGACTTTCTGATCAAACCACTTCCCTCTGCACTGACCTGTTCCACCACTGCGGTAAATCTGCTCCCCAGAACTGGTATTTGCTTTTCCTTGTCCACCAAGGTTTTTATTAGCACAGTGGATGTCTGTGAGAGCAGAGAGCCAGCACCCTTTCGCCTTTGTTCCTATGGGAGCTTTTTTCCCCCTTCCATTGTCCATTACTCACAATAAATTTGCATTGATCTGGCTCCCCATAAATTATCCTGTCTCCTGCTGGTACGTCCTTTAAGTGTCCTGGTTCACATGTCACCGGGCCATGACGTGGTGGACACACCTGAGGGCAAACAGCCCGGAGTGAGAGCAGGCCCCTTCCCACTTTATACAGGTCAAAACATCAGGGAGATGACAAGTTGGGGGGATGTTTTGGAATGACTGTCAGTTTTTCCTTCCTCCTGAGCATTGACAGTGTGATCAGTCTCCCCCAGCAGTTTTCCTTCAGTAATTTCTCATACAGACTTGGACTGCTCAGGTACTTTCTGCTCAATTTTTATTTATTTTTTTCCACACACAAACACACACAAGAAGTCTTTTCCCAGAAAACAGTTCATGCACTTTCTTTTTCCATAAGAAAGAGAAATCCCAGCAAGGAAAAAAGACTGGATCTGAGGGTAGAAATATCCTGGTGGGTTTTGTTTCTGACAAATCCTAAAAAAATTTTTAGGTGCGCAAGAAAGCAGCTCTCTGTAAACATTCACTACTTTGAGGAAATCTCAGAAGTGCTGATCTGACCCAAGATTGCTTAGCAGTAACATCTCTGGCTCAAAGGTCTGCTGTTACCATCCCTGCCTGAGCTGCAGGTTTTCGTGGAGGTGGACTCCTGGGACATTGACTTTACCCTGCCTACCTGCTCCATGCCCTGCTGGGCAGAGGCTCTTTGGCAGGAGCAGAGCATTTGCCTCTGTGACCACACAAGGGTGCTTGCCAGGGGTGTGGGGATTGCAGGGGACAGGGGTAAGGCCGTGCTGGGTGGGCTGAGCCTGGGTGGGTCACCCACCACCCCTGCCAAGCCAGGCTAAGATAGCAGCTGCCAGGACTCAGATCTCTGAGTTAGGGCAGTGTTACACCCACTCCTGGATTTGGATACATTTTAGTCCTTTTCTTGAGTTTTCTGAGACAGGAGGAGTTCCTGGGATCAGTCAGTCCCAGCAGCAGGGGTAGGTGTTGCTCTTGAACAATGTCACAGCTGTTGGTGGGTAGAGGTGGACCTGTGCTGGACAGGAGTTTATGAAGTTCAAAGGCTCGGTAAATAGAAGTTCCCATGGCTGAGATTTCTTGAACCAGTTGGTTATGGTGGTTATGTTGATGGTTGTGTTGGTGAGGACTTCGGCAGGGCCTGCTGACCCAATTAATACGTGATATTATGCCAGTGAACTGCTCAGAGTCTTACTCGTGTTTCTGTTTGCAGGTTATCTGTAGAGTTACCCGATTTTCCGTGAAGAGCATGACCCATCTGCATGGATCTTTCTTGGTTTGGTTTCTTTTTCTTTTTACTCTGTATGCTTTTTTTTTTTTTTTTTAAGGAAGCAAGAGCACAACCCTTGGGTTGCCTTTACCAGGGGAAAATACTGTGCCGCCTCTGTTAGCATGGGCATGTGTAAGTTGCTCCTTTGAAGAGAAGGTCCTAATATGTTAAGGTATGCCAGGCTGTGACAAGCTGAAATCTCAGCTGAAGAGCCCTGTCAGATCTGTTCTCTCATCCATGCCCTCCCTCCGTTCAGACCCTGACCTTCCCCATCAGATAAGCAGCACAGATCTCGGCCCTGTTCCCTCTGCAGTCTCAGCTCATTAAAAATTCATTGCCTAAAGTGAATCTATTCTGTTGCTGCTGAAGTGTTATTTACCTCGGCCCGGATTTCCTCAGGTTCTGACAATTAAAGAGGGTCCAAGGAGAGGGCTGAGTCACGGGATTAAGGCTTGGGCAATAATTCTCTTGTAGCAAGAGATGATCATGTAAAGCCATAATTTCCCAGCTGCGTTTTGGTTCCCCTTCAGTGCTTCATTAAAGGTGGTGACTCAACAGAAAGGACTGAGGCACAGGTTAACAAGAATCCCTCCTTTTGTGGGATTAGAGCCTAGCATAGCCAGGCTCTTTCAAAGGCAGGAGATGTTGTCAAGCATCATTAGGAAGCTGTTTTAAACAAGAGTCATAAAGCACCCTTTGTGGTCAAACGAATTTATTAGAGAGGCAAGCGAGCGGAGGCAAACAGGGTAGGAGAGAAATAGATGAACAATTTGCATGGCATTGATAACAAAGCAGTTCACCAGATCCAGAGCTGCTACCATTAGAACAATTTAAAAGGATTTTGAAAAAATCCCAGGGTGTTTTTCGTTCTGGATGAAAGCGGAGACTTTGTGGATGGTGCTGGCAGACGACGGCACGTCTTGGAATCAAGGTTTGTGTGCAGGTTAACTGTTTCCCAGCCTCGTGGTTATTCCTTCCAACAAGTGAGAGTGGGAAGAAACTAGCCTCTTGTTGTGCCCCAGTGATCCTGAAAAACCCCATGAGCTCTAGCTTGGATGGCCCTTCACAAAAGCTGAGCAGCTGAGGGAGGAATCTGGGGCTTTTTCGCAGGGAGCCCCAGGGTAGGAGTATAACCTGGCTTCCTCTGGGAAGGTGAAGTGCTTGCAGTAATTTCTCAGACAACTTCTGGAAATATTCTCCAGCAATGTGCAGTTTGAAGGGCTGTTGGAGAGACTTCAGACATTACTGGATCTTTGATAGGGTCTGGTTTTGGAAAGAAAGCAAATGCTCTTCTTGGGTTTGATATGAGGGAGAAAAGAGGGAAAGAGGGAAATGAAAGAGGAACAGATGAATAAAAGCTACTTGTTTGGAAGTAGGTAAGCAGCTTTATTATACAGTTAGCATGATGGACTATGTACTGTGTTTGTTTATTGAACCAACGGCATAAATCTAAATGAACCAGTAGCTCAAATCTAAACCAGCTGTGGCTGAAGGTAGAGGAATGCCAGATACTAATCATCCAGACAGCACCAGTCCTGGCCACGGGGTTTCCCCCCACCCTCGTCATTGTTGAGAAATGTGCAGTAAAATCCCATTTTCTTTGAGTGATGCTTGGGCCACACAAGCCCCGGCTTTGGCAGGCTGATGTGAGCCCCACGGAGAGCCCCGTGGCTCCTGCGTGTGTAAATGCTTTGCTGCCCAGGGGAAGCACAGAGGCTGGCAGTGGGACAGGCAGGGCAGGAGTTTGGATGGACTGTTGTTTTTGGAGTGGTTCCTTCCGCTCTGTTTGGAGGGTTCTTGCTAGAGCATGTTTGGAAAGCACCAATGCTAATGCTGCAGAGACACGGACAAAGGAGCAGGGTAATCACGCTGTCTCTTTGGAGACTGAAGGGTAGCTGTTCATCAGGAGGGGGGTTCTTTGGAGTGGAAAACAGTGGTCAGAAGTACATCTCCTGGCTAGGAAGGGGTTTTTATTTGGTATTCAATTATTCATATGTGTTAGCTGGTTTGCAGATGAAGCTGCATCTCCTCCTTCCCTCCCTCCTTCCCTCCTGCCAGTGCACACCAGGAGTCTGCAGCGTGGGGTCAGGAGCTGGGAGCGCCCTGGCTGCTGTTCTGTGCTGGGATGCTCTTGGACAAACAGGATGTTGAAACCGACGTATCCGATTTTGGGATCCCTAATTCCCTTCAGGGTTCTCACTCTTCCCATTCTTCCGCTGCATTTGCCTTTCTCCACCAGAAATCTTTCTTCCCCTCCTCACTCCACAGTTCTTTGCAGGGAATTCCCGGGTGGGTGCTCACAAATGCCAATGGCCCCTTCTCCTGGGCGGCAGCAGAGGGGAACAGCACACGGCTTTGCACAGGGGGCCCTGGCAGAGCCAGGGAGAGGACCCGGAGCATTGTCTGGATATAATTTAGGCACTATAAACAGAGGCAGCAAGGGGTCACGCTTTCTGTTCTCATTGTACCCCCTGCAATGTCTCTGCTAACTGGTGCATACAACTTGAACTCTTGTAAAAATTAGCAGAGAGCACAGTACCGGTGACAGAAAGCTGAACTTTTCCAACAGCAGGCTCTCAATTCGCTGTGTGCGCTGAATCCACTTAAACTTTAAAGAGACAGCCTGCTCCCTATTCTTTCCACCGCTTAGCTTGGAAATGACTGCAGTACTAATTAAAAGCAAATTGTTTAATCTTGTTGCGTCAGGAAGGGAGTCTCTCTTCGGAGAGGACGCCTCCTGCGAAGGGCCCGGCAGCGCGGGACCCCCGCGGGGCGGCAGAGCCGAGCGAGTGCCGCTCCATCAGTCACCCCGCGCCGGGCCGGCGGCCGGATCGCAGCGCTGCCGCTGCCAGCAGGTACCGCAGCCGCGATAATGATATTTGTGTTGACTCATTATATAATAATCCGAATTTCCTTTGCGAGGGAGCTGCCGGATGCCGGGGCTGCGGCGGCAGAGATGTATTCCTCGCCTCGGCGTTACCAAGGAACGCCGGCACAGCGCTCACCCGTTCCAGCCCGGCTCAGCGAGGAGCGAGGGCGGCAGCCAGGAGCATCGGCGGATTTCATGCTCAAACCCCGAAGTCTGTCTGAAATCCACCGTGCACAGCAACTGCTTCATCCCCAAATATCCCATCCGTCCTGGGGCTGAACAGGGCAGTCTCCTCACCCCTTCACCCACTGAAACTTCTAGTTGATGCACTTTTCCTCACATGGAGAAGCATTATTTATTTATTTTTTTCTGATGTTCATATCAGCCCGCACTAATGATTTCATATGACCTCAGCATAATAGAATAGGACTTTTTTTTTTTTTTTTTGCTTTTTCCCCAAGTTTACATTTGCACGCAAGGATGTGTAACAACACAGAGAATTGATTTCTTCCCCTGTATTATCTTTGGATAACATGCATACCATCTTTGCTGTATAACAAAGAAATAGGAAACCTCTCTTCTTTTGCTTCAGGATACCCATATGACACCCTGTTCCTGTATTTACTCTAAAGCAGCTGGGCATTGATAGCAAATTAACTAAAAGCCATAGAAGGAGTCCATACCCATTTTCCTCCCTACCGTGTGTAAGGAGAATGAGTACAATGCACCTTTTTTTAGCAAGATTTTTATTGAGTTAGATAATATGTCAATGGTTTTAAATGTAAGTCAATTGCGGCAAGGCCACATTTTTCCTGTAGCAGGCCGGAAAAGAACAGTGAATAGAGAAAATTTAAGTCACTGCGGGCTGGAGTGGGGTTTGCTGTGTTCAGCTAAAGTCCAGCATGAACTGATGACATTTTGCATCAATTAAGAAAGTATTTCATTAAGGCAGGGAACTGGTATGAGTGGGGAAGGGTGATTGGGTGCAGGTGCTGCCTCTTCTCCATCAGCTCCCTAGAGGGAGGTGCCTTCAGGTCAATGGGTGCTGTGCCTATATATTCCTGGTTTTGAGGGATGTGGGGTTTCTTGAGTTTGGGTGACAGCTGAGCCTTGGCACACAATGCCCTCAATACCTTTCTGCCATCACCTTGAAGGACTGGGAGAACTTTGTAGCTCCCCAGTGGCAAACAGGACAGCAATACTGGATTTTAATGTTGTATGAAGAGCACTCGAAGTTTCCATTCCACCTCTGTGGAAGATGTGGAGGCCCAGAGTCTGCTCAGCACTGAACATTGTGGGGCTCCCCTGGAGGTCCAGGATCAGCAGCTTCCCAGCCCAGATGGCCCAGGAAGGACAGATGGCATCAGGAATCACGCCTCTAAGGTAGGAGGCTGCGGGAATACCAAAGCCAACGGTCTGATGCTTAAAACCTGCGCTACCAGACTCTTTTAGAGAAGGGTCCCAAAATGCAAGTCCGAGGAAGGTGGCTTCCCAACAGTTCCTTGGTAAAAAAAGCTTTGTCGACTCCCAGTGTAGTGTGACACACTGCAGCAGGTCTGGCATGGCTGTAAAGGCAGGGCTGGTGCTCCCAAAGCAGGAGTCGTGTGTGGCAGGGCAGGTCTCCAGAGCTGCTGGGGTGGCCAGGTTCCTACACGCTCTCTGCCAAGAGACTGCTGGGTAAGACCAATTTTTGGCTGCTTCTTTTGCTGTAAGAGGATGAAGACAACTAAACTGCTTTGTACTGTGACCAGCTTTGCAAAATGGTGTTATGGCTGTGACAAAGGGTCTCCAGGGCACAGCCCACGTGGGTGTCGCTCCAGTGGTGAGACTGACACGGTCTGAGCTGGGTCCTGCACCAGCTTTGTGCTGATGGGATTCCCTTCACCTCCCTGTTTCTTTAATTTGCAACAGTGTAAATTCAAGCCTGATCTCGCTTACTGGCTTGGTGTGTTTTTCTCATTCCCTGCATAAAATGGAGATCTTTCCAGGAATTTGGTGGCTGTAAGTCTGGTGTCCAGCTGTTTCACACAATATCTCTGGTAGAAAGGCTGAGCATCATGGATTTTGCTGTCTGCACCTCTTAGCAGAGGAAGTATCAGTTTTAATGGGTAGCAGCCTATGAAATAATAACTATATCTTCATTTATTCGAGTGCTGCAGCATCCTAATTAAGCTTAACAATATTATAAAGCATGTAACGCAAACCAAATCAGATATTTTGCCAATTTCAATACTTCTCCTTAATAAACCTGAAGCCTTTCCTGTTTGAATGTCTATCCAGGAAGGCTGAAGTCAAAGCAATGTTAAAAACACTGTGGGAGGGAGGGAAACTAGGATTATATATAGACTCCCTAGAATTGAGTCCTTGGTTATTACATTGTGTGTTATTTATGCTCCCCTCTTATAATTCTGTTTTACACTCCTCTTTTAGTATCTGTGCTCCCACTTTGTGGGTCACTGTATATCCACTGTGTAGCACCCCGTGAGCACTTGTAAATGCATTGACTCCCACAATTATAATTTTTTCATTCTGAGAGAATCCACAGCAGAGATAATGATTTTTCTTATTTTTCTGCATTTCACGTCTCTAAACGGCAACTTGGTGACAGTATCTGCTTCAAACTTTCCAGAACTCTGCCATAAAGTGAAGATAGTCTATTACTGTTATAGATTTTATGTTCACTCTGTTTGCTTTGAAAGGGTGTGCGGACATGTATGCACAATGTGTGATTATTAGAAATTCTCTCCTACGTTTGTAAAGCCCCAGACTTTTGTCTGTTTAGTGATATATCATGGAAACAGAGCAAATCATTGCCTCGTGCATGAATGACCCCGTAGTGTTTGTGCTGATCTTTATATGTTTTTTCAACATGTGAAAAGAGAAGGCTGTGAAGTGATATTTTTCATTTCCTGATAATTGTAGTAGGCAGTTACCCAGAGTGAATGAAGTGAGCTGTGCTTCAAATGTGCATTTTCTGTTCAGATACAATCTTTCATAGCATTAGAATGGGGCATTGCTGCATTAAATGTTGCTGCTGCAGATGGCAAACGTAGAGTCCTCAGTGCTGATAAAGAGCCGGGGGCCCATGAACTGCACAATGCAGTGACTGGAGAGGAGAAAACGGATGCGTGTGAACAGAGGAGTTATTGCATTGCTTTGGGGGGATACAGAGCAAGCAAACATCGTGGAGGGACTACTTGTGACTGTCCTGGGTAGTAGGTGACGTGATTGGTACTGCTGAGTTTCTCTATTTTCATTCAAATACCTCTGATTCTCAGACCCCAAAGGAAACAGAGTTGAGGCAATGGGGGTGACCAGAAATCCTAATTACTAAAATACTGCTTTTGGAGCTTAGGTCTGACTAAAGACAAATCGAGAAGTTGCCCAGAAACTGCATCACTTCACAAGGTCCACAAGTGAGGATCTTATATGGGAAAAGTGGGACAATCTCTGCCTCGATTCACTGGAGATAAAATATAATATTAAAAAAAAATAGGTAAGACCCTCAATGGGTACAAGCTGGCTTAACTCATCTCAAAGTCAGTGCATCAGTTTATATCAGCTAAATACTGTGGTTCCAACAAAGGGTAGGTTGAGAACTTTCTGAAAGAGCCTCCTCTGAGAGTTAGGGTATCCATTCCTGAATTTATGAAAGGACCCAGACCTTGAGTTTTCTCTTAATCTGGCAAGTTTAACACTTCTGCTCAGGATTTTTGCTGCCAGGGCCTGACACAGCCTCTCACACCGAGAGTTCCCCTGGCAGGAGCAGTCTCCATTTCATTGCCCATTTCTTTCTGCAGGAAGCTTGCTGCAGTGCCATGCTCCTGTGGCTGGCTGGCACATCCTGCTGCTCATCCCAGGCTCCCTTCCACCCCAGCTCCCCAAGTGCACTCCGTGTCCCCTTGTGCCATTTTTATTTTTCACATACTTTTATGTAAAAATAACACTGCCGACCATCCCAGAACTCTGATCCACATCTATAGGTGGTGCAGCTGGCTGATCAATTTTATCGATTTCTTTCAAGTGCCTCTGTCAAAATGATCACGCAGTGCTAGACTGTTTTCCAAACCTGCAGGTAGACTACTGGACTAATACATTCTTTTGGTAACTCTACATGTCTCCTCCTTTTTTAATTTTCTTTTTAATGGTGTCACCTGCATTTTTTAATTATTTTTTTTTTTTTTTAGAGAAAGGAACAAATCTGTTTGGATAGCAAAGAATTGATTATGTGTGTCAAATGGGCTGATTTGTTTGTACATAACAGAAGTTGATGTAATGTGATCTTTTAGAATAGTTGTTCAGGTGCCTAAGTCAGGGGGTGAGCTGTGATCAGGTGTGAATCAGTGGTGGATTCAGTGGCTTTTAGAAGGATCTGTGAATGACACTGTGAAGTTACAGCTCAACTGGGCAATTGATTTCAATGTTCTGTTAATGATGGTTGGATTAGGGTTGCTTTCAGCACTTTGGCCGTTCTGTACCTTCTTCTGTGGAGATTATGGACTTAAGGTTTATGTTTTACTTTGCAAGAATCTGATTATTATTATTATTATTATGACTTGTGTTTGTCGGCTATCCTCCTCCTGTCCCGAGGAGGGGGATGGCATGAGCTGACTCTGGTGGTTGGGAGAGCAGGTGGGAGTTGGAGAGAAACTGGCTTTTCCCTGCAAGGTAAAATATTGCCAATTGCAAAGGCAAAGTGTGTGTGGAGGAAAATACCTCTGGGAGGGGAGAAGTTGAGCACAGAGGTGCTGAGCATGATCACAGCAGCCAGTGAAGATGATTATTTCCTTCCTGTGATGTCCTGCTAATGGTGACAAGGCCTTGTCCTTCATTAACAGCCAAACTACCTGTCAAAGGCAACATCCATGGCTGCAACCCAGCCAAAACTCTTGGCAGGTTTTTCACTTCCTCTTGTTTATTGTTTGCACTAAATCTCCTTATTGGTGGCAGTTCTGATGTAAGTGAAAGGTGAAGGCTTGTGACATTGAAAACCGGGGCAGCGTATCAGCGAAACATTGTGATAAGGCATTTCCTTCCTTTAAAATGTGCAGAGGCTCGGGCAGGGCTATCTCCAGAGTCGTGGACTGGGGAGTTCTGCTCCCCCCAACCTGCAGGGATTCCCCTGGAAACGTGGAGAAGCCACCTGGGGTTGTCGGGCTTTTTGTTAGCGCCAACACTTATGTGTTTCCTGGAGAAATGCTGCGGATGCTCTGGAATTTAACTTAATAAATGCAGATAATACAGTTTCATTAACATATCACAAAAGAGCTGGAGTAGCTCATCTTAATTCTTTAATTTCCTGCTTCTCTTCTTGCCCCTTGTTTGTCTTGGGAAGGGAATGGAAACCATGAATTTCCCTGTATGCCTCGGCCCATCCCTGCTGCTACCACGGTCCCTGAGCTTGGTGTCTGTGCTGGTGGCCTCGCTGTGCTGAGACAGTGTCAGTTTACACCTTCCTATTCTGCAGGGAATGGCCCTCTGTGTGTTTGCTTGGGATATAAGAATATGAAAAATTGCTGATCATAGATCATCTCCATAAATCTTACAGACAATAAGTCATAAAACCTTGTGTCCTTACATATGGCAGTAGCCCAGGGACAGCTTCACCAGATGTGAACAACAGCCCCAGAAACAAAAAAAAATCGGTTGAAAAACTTCTCCCACTGTTTACATTGCCTGAAGTTGAGGCTGTGTCCTGGGAGGGCTGGGGCTGGTGGTGTTACTTTTTCCCTTTTTTCTTTTCTTTAATACCTTAGAGTTACATTGACATGTCTATTGCATGGCGAGAATTCCCCATGCACTAATTAAAAAGCACTATCATTTGTTAACTTCTCCTTTGCATCAGCTGCAACGGGACAGCAGGCTGACAGGCTGTAAGGAGACCTCCAGGTACTCCCAAGTTTCATCCATCTCCCCCACCCAGCATCCCTCCTCCCACCTCCAAACCCGGCACAAGTGTTTTTCTCCCAGGCAGCTTAAAAGAAAGGCGAGTAGGTTATGGTCTGGAAATTGTCTTCTGTCAATAAGAGAGACCTAGTTAGCTTTTTGCTCCCCTGCTTTGCATATCTATCAAGGCAAATTAAAGGAGACACAGGAAGGAGTCTTATTGTCTAATAATCCTGCCAGGTTTTAGATCTCTGCTCATGAATGGAACTGAAGTGTTCCAGCAGCAGCAAGTGAAACCCATGTGAAGTTAGCAGGCTTTGCTCTGCATTTGCCTGTAGTGGTTGAGGCTGGGATTGTTTTCCCCTATGATGTACCTCTGCTTTTATTGTCATTCTCTTCCCTTTGTGACTCTGTCCACAAAAAAAAATGAACGTAAATGCAGCCGACGCTTTACAATAATTCTCTGTGGGGTAAGGTTTGAACAGAGGCACTCTGTGATTTACCATTTCAAAGCGCTAACGCTTCCAGCCTGAAACATTGCAGCTTCATCACAGAGGGGATGTTGTCCCTGCCTGCACACAGGGCTCGCACCACCTGCCCCTGGTGCCTGCAGAGGGACCCTCCCTCCTCACCAGCCCTGATGGGTGCTGCAGGAGGCCCACAGCTGGCATGAGGAGAGACAGGGATGGAGAACGGGGTTGGCAGGGTGTGTTCTCTTCTTCCTACTGCCTACCCTCTAAGCCCAGGGATGCAATTTCCTTTGCTCTCAGGTTTTTGCTCATCCCCTTGCTGCTTCATCTGGCCATGCTGCTGAGGGGCTGAACCTGTCCAAGGGTCCAGAGCTCATCTGCCAGCCTGGGTCTCCCTCCTGCATCCCTGAGTTCAGAAGATGCTTTGCTTCTGTAAGAGAACAGAGATATCCCCCTTTCACTCTGGGCAACAGTAAATTAATGCAGGAGAGTGGAAAAATTTCCTGATCTTGGTAAACATACCAACCTCCCCTTTGCACTTTGCAAAAGTGGAAAAGGCAAATTCTGCTTTGGTGTGCCCCTGGAAGTGCAAATTTTAAGGCTGACTGAAACCAAATGTGCTTTCTTGGTGTCTGGCTCCTGCTGATGCCAATGGGACACGAAGCTGAAGCCCTGATATCACTGGGCCATGGCTGCAGTTTGGAGCACAAGGATAAGAGGTGCCTCCCCAACCAGCTGGCACCTGTGTGTGACCACTGAATGTTAGACCCTCACTGTCTGCTGCAGGGCAAGGGAAAAACAAAGTATGGCCCTTGGGAATGTGATGAGCTTTGGTGGGATCCTCTGCAAATGGGACCTCCTTTCTCATCAGTTCTGCTGCCTTGTCTGTTCAGTCACAGTTCCTGACTTCAGTGCCACAAAAAATGCCTTTAATACACTTTTTTTTTCAATGAAGAGAGGAGTAGGGAAATTGGAGGGTGCACACCTGCGGAGATTGGTGGAGGGGGTCACGGGGGCAAAGCTCTGCCCCTACTGCTGTTTGTGGGTGCCCTGGGAGAAACACTCTGTGCCTGACCCCTGGGCTGCAAGTGCCTCACAGCTCAGGCAAGGCAAGCAGCACTCATCTAAATGGTTGTTCTTTGAAACTTTTCTTTGCAGAAGCTGTTTCACAGAGAAAACAATACTGAGCAGAGGTATCAGAGTCCTGGTACTGCACCAGACTCTTATTTTCTCCCTCCTTCCGCTTGCTCCCGTAATTGTATTTCCCCTGTGCACTGACAGCAAATTGGAGTTGGGTGTTAGAGGCACAAATTAGAAATACATCAGCCAATGTAACAGTGACTCTAACATTTGTCAAGTGAAATCTGTTATCACTCAAGTATTATTTGTTGCTGGGTTAAATCAGGTTGTATTTAATATTGCACAAGCGAGTAAACCTAATTCCTCCTCACTCTTTTTATAAAAAAAACCCCGAAAACCAAACAAATCCTTGTCTGACCTTTTTAAAGAATTATATTTATTTATCTTGTGGGGAATCATCTGATTTGGTCCTAAGCCTTCTCAGAAGAGTTCTCAACATGTGCTGAAGTGTTGTTAGTGGTTTTTACCCCAGTTAGCAATGAAAGTTTTATCTTAAAAATAGCTGAAAGCCCAAATGAACCAGCTTTCGGCAGAGGGTGGGAGAGAAGGCAAGAATTAGTATTTGGATGCAATGATTGAGCATTGACTAGCAAAAGAATCAGGATTTGGACCCGTGAGCACTTTACTGTGTCAAAATCTTTACAGATTTTCTTTGTCGAGGTGAGGTTATATCCTTTATAGCAACATTTGGTAGTTGCTTTAAATTATTAAAGGTGTTTCATAGGGTTGTAGCTCTTGGAGCATTAGTTTGCAAAGAGGGCCCCTGCCTGTATTCTTAAGGTAGGTTAATGATGACTTTCCTAGTGCAATGTGTCCAGGACACTGAGGTTAATAAAACCCGTAGCTCTTCTTCATGACTATCATGGGATATTTAATGTTCAGGAGTGTGCAAGACCTCAGCTTAATGTTCCATATGAAGAATAGTGCTGCCAAGCACTCATCATCCCCAGTGCCAGCGCAGGACATTAGAGGTGCGAGGAATGGGCCGAGCACGCTTGGGAAGAGCTCAAGCACCTCTGAGCGTGGTCATCCTCCTTCACACAATTGGAATCATTTCGGCTGGAAAAGACCTTTAAGATCACAGAGTCCAGCTGTAACTATAGTGCTCTAGGGCGAGGGGCTGGGGCTGGCTGGTGGGGCTGTTTGGCTGGTGGTCCGTGGCCCCTGCCTGGGCTCAGGGGGGGTTTTGCTGGAGAGGGATGAGCCCCAGTCTCAGTGCAGCACAGCTGATGATTCATTCCGAGCTGGCTCAATTAAAGCATTTGTTTATTTGATATAATCTCTTTATTTTCATCTTTTCTCATCTCCTGCCCACCCCCATTTGAGAACAGGAAGGAATTTTTTGGAGGCTGAGGAATAATGAAAGATTCAGATGGCAGGGCAGGGTTTGCTCTTGTGAAAACTCTGAAACAAAGGAAGAAAGAAGGTGGGTGTAAGGGGGAGTTAATTTTTCCTTTCCTCTTTCCCCTCTCTCCAAAAAGAGCTTGAGACTTTAAAATAGTCCAGCATTGTTCTGGGACTTAGAGGGCTTTTCTAGCTGTGAATATTGCAGCAAATACCACAGCAATGACAGTATAGCGCTGTCTGTATTCTCTCTGTGCGCTGGCTGGACAGGGATTTTTCATTTCATGCATCATTTACAGCCTTCTGCATTGATCTACAAAGTCAGAGCGTGTTGCTAGCACAAAGGGAAAGAAGAAAGGGAAGAGATAGGCCTGAATGACAAAGTTCAGATCTGAAATCAAGTCTCTGCTCAAACTTCCCCAAAGCATTGGTTGCGCCTCACAGTTTACCTCGTGCTACAAGAAGGACAGTTCACATGGCAAAGATCAGATACAGGCTTGAGCCAATTTTTAAAGCCCCTCAAACTCCAGAAAATTTGAGCCAACGTTGTATCATAACAAGGAAAGGTTGGAGCCCTCGGCTGCAATTTCAGACCCAAGAAGTGGTCACTGGATATCTGTCTGTTGGGAAATGGTTGTGTTTGCCATGTTTGACGTGTTTTTCCTGTAAGTGAAAGCAATGGGATATTTCAGAATACTAGAAGGAGTTTTTCTTCATGTGGAGCTTCTCTTATGCTGCTTCTCTTTGAAACAAGACACAGGTTATCAAAAAAAAAGAGGGGAGAGCAGAACCAGTTTGCTTGTCCCATCCAGGGCTTTTATTTTTTTTCTTTTTGAAGAAGCATAAACTGAAAGAGAGGTATCTTTTATAATTTGTCATACTTTCCAGGTGTATTTCATACCAAAATCCCTTCCTTTGGCAAAATCATCTCTACCAGCACAGAATTCTTTTTTTTTTCAATTAAAAAGGTAGCATTTTGTGATGTTAATTTTTTTTGAAACTTCTGTCTAGGCATGTTTCATACACATGCAATTTTGCTTTATCATAGTAACAAGCATTCTAATCTCTCCCATCTGCTTTAATGAACTGCTAGTATAATCTTGTCATTTTGGTTCACCATACCTCACCATTCAGTGAGGTCTCATTTCCCCTGCCAATTGCCCAGGGCTATTAGTCAGCAGCAAAGCTCCCTCACAAAACCAACCCCAATCAAAAGCAGCAATGCCATGAGGTAAAAAGTTTGTCTCAAGCTGCTCCTCTAGCAGCCAGGCGAGTTGTGCAGGTTCCTGGGGCAGGGCTGAGCCGAGGTGCTCAGCCAGCACCTGGCTTGGGCTGAGCCCCTGCGGGAAGGACCAGAGTGTCCCTGGATGGAGGTGGCTGGTGGGCAGCACCCTGGGCTCCCAGCACACTGCCAGGGCAGGAGCTCTGCTGTGCCTGGAGTGGGATCATGTGAAAAATGGGGGGCTTGGACCTGTTGTCAAGATTGAGAGGAATGAGGAGCTTTAGGTACTGCAGGGAGAAGACTCGGGAAGTATGTTGGCTTCCTGTCCTCAAAGGCAACTTCCCATTTGGAACCAGAGAGAGAAAACTGTGGACTTACAATAGAAGTCCCCAAAATAATTTGGTAAAGTAGGGGAGGAAGAAAATGCTGCCTATACATCTGTGTCATATAATTAGTAAAAAGCAGACTAGAAAAGGAGCAGAGGGCCAAGATCCTCTGTGATGCTGTCTGATGCCTTGGCAAAATCTATCGCTTGGACAAACCCAAGGATCGCTCTGGAGTGGCCCCATGGCCCAGCAGAGGTGGACACACCTATGAAAGGCTGGGGATTCAAGATGAAATCATTCTCCCTCACGTGTGCTGTGCACCCCAAAAAGCCCCAGGCTCACTGGAAAGCGCCAGCTGTAAGGAATCCAGATCTCCAAGGAACGGCTCTCCCCACCTACACTGTTCCTTCTTCCCCAGCATCGGGATTGGGCAATGCTTGCACCACCAGTTAAATACAGAAACCAGGAGGAGATTCCTAAACCACCCACCTTGGGGTGTTTTAGGAAGTGACTGGAATGTCCTCTGAAGGTACACCCCCAAACCTTCCATGAGAAAGCTGAACATGGTGTTAGGGGAATTCCTGCTGGCTGAGAAAATACTCCTGGCCTGTGCCTTGTCCTGGGATCTGCTCTTGGCCCCTGCGGTGTCTCTGCAGGCAGTCAGGCCAGACCATGGAGCTCCCCTGCACACCCAGCCCATGGAGCTCCCCTGCACACCCAGCCAAGTGCAGCTTCCCCATGGACAGCACCAGCACCTGGGCTCTCGCTGGGGACCCTTGAGCTGCCCTTGCAGGCACCATAAAAGCACACCCATGAGTGCCACTGGGTAATGTCAGGTGGCCCCCAACCTTCTGGTTCAGCAGAGAAGACATTCCAGGCGGGTGTGCAGTCCTGTCATGTTAACAAACTGCATTTCCTTCTAGTCTACATGAACGTGGCCTCGCAGGGTGTTTTCTGCTTTTGTTTGTCAAGTATCAGTAATGTCAACCCAAGTAGGCCCTTCTAGGTCATCAACAAATTGCCTCCTAAACTTCGAGCTAAATGACTGGAACCAGGCCTTTAGGTCTACAGAGCATTCTTTGATCTGTGAGAAGGTGGCCTGTGCCAGATGCAATGAGTGTTTAGTGTTGCGGTTGTAGGAGTGGATGAGAACAGCCCCGTTGTCCTCACGGCCTCCCCAGGTTGCTGCTGGTTGTGGTCAGCTCAGAGCCAATATCAGGTTCTGTCAATCACGACTGCAGGAAATGGGCCCCTGACACAGAGCAATCCCATTCAATAGCTCTCTGTATCGTGACTGATCTCCACACTTAGTACAAAAATGTGCTGGAAGATTCAGAGGGTCCAACTGACTTTATCTGTTGTCCCACCCTTCTGATCTGATGAAGTTTTCTGTCCTTTACCTCTTCCTTCGTGTGCCTCTGGTGGTTTTGTTTGCGGTACAGCTGTAATTACCTCTTCCATTCACCACTGCTTTGAATACAGTCTCACTCTGGGTGAATGCGTATTCAAACAGAGATTACAAGGTTTAGCAGGTCTGGAATCTCAAATAAGGCAGCCTCAGAATCGTTACCTCAGGAATATTTTCTGCCTGGAAATTTTTGTGTCTGCCTTGCTGAGTGATGCAAGGCCAAAAGTGATTTAGGGGGCCATCTCACACTCGGGCCTAATCTCATCAGTGAGAGTCATCTTTTTGAAATACCCGGGCAATAGGAGCCTAAAAAGTCTCCTTGAAAGGGTTGCAAGGTGAGGATGGAAGGATTTATGATCTGGGAGACAAGAATAGGCTCAGAATGGGGCAGGGTGAGTAGTTCTTCTATGTTCATCTTTTTTTTAAGCTCTATTTTTAGTCAAGCGTCTTCCTAATAGAGGTACTAACAAGAAATGATTATCAAACTTGATAATTAAGACTGGTAACTATTCCTCCAATCAGCGACCAGCTTCTCTCAATCCACAAAGAGATTTCCTGTCTCTTCATGCTCAGTTCCTCTCAGGTCACTTGGCCCTTGATATATTCTGGATGAAATGGGAATACTTGCAAGTAAGTTGAGCTGGTGTTTGTCTCCTCAGATATCAAAATCGGCTCCCAGTTAAAAACACTGTGCTGTTTAAACATATTGCTTTGGATTTTTTTTTTAATTTTGAACCAGTGTTTCCACCTTTGTCAGTGACACAGACACCTTGCCATGAAAAACCAATAAGAAAGCACAGTTCTTATCTGCTGTAATCTAATAAGCCGACAGTGTGGAAAAAAAAAGGAGGTCAGCCAAATGCGGCTCCTTTCAGTTTAAAATTCTGAAAATGACTCACTCCTTATTTAGTCTTATAATGAGCTCCCGCCCACTTAGGGCAAGCTTCTAATTTCAGTTGCTCTGGCGTAAATCCAGAGGGCTTCCATTGAAGTGGATGAAGCTCCCGTTGGTTTATAGAGCTGCAAAGGAGACCAGATCCTGGCCTCAGGTGGGTGCTGCTGCCTGTCACTGGGCAGAGGCCCCTGCTCCAGGATGGGAGGTTCTTTTCAGCTCAGACTGGCTGGGACATGGGCTCAGGGGACCATCTCTGCTCCTGAGAGCTTGATGAGAAGTTTCTGATAACGCTGTTGATGTCAGAGTAATATCATTTTTGTATCTCTCTCTGTGTGTTGCAGTACCAGGCAGTTCAGTTCTCAAAGTCTATATTTTTCCTCTCAAAAGCCAAGAGTTCCTCATAGAAGTGTCAAGTGTTTCAAAAGTGAACATGAGCACCACAGCTTCTCAAAGATTTCCAGTTCAGAATGACTTGGAGAGACATCAACAGTTAGACAGAAATGTATTGGTTAAGTAATCCTCACCCTTCTAACTTCACTTGCCTGCTTAGAGGAATGAAATTTAATCTGTCTGTATTTTTTCAATCATTTTCTCTCAACGCCCCCGCTCTGTTCCTCTGTCTTGTTTCCTGCCTTTTCCCATTGCTATTCTGGAAAAGAAACCAAGAGAGTGCTTTAGATGGCTGACAGAAGTGATGCAGAGGACACTGGGCACTGAACCCCCTGAATGTTTGTGGGAGGCTGCTAAGACTTGGTGACAGGGACTGCCTGGGCCCCTTTCCAAAACCTCATCCTGGAAGAAGCTCTCGGAGGGCTTTGCAAGTCGCTGAAATCTTGAGGCTACCCTGGTTAATAAAGGTGCTTCACAGCATATCAGAAATTGTTCATATGAAGGTCACTGGCTTGGGTTAAGGGATAGCATCTACCCTCAGGGCAATAAAAATGTCTGTAATGAGTATTCGAGCTGCTGAAAGGAGCTCAGGAGTCGTGGTCCTTCATACCTGAGTACAAACCTGTCCAGGATAAAACGATGTGGCAGGACAGAGAATCGAGACCCCACTGGACAAGCACCAGCTTGTTGTGAACCCAACATGGTGGCAGGAAGGATCACGGAGAAAGTGCTGCCCTCCAAATCAGAACTTTGCCAAAACCCTTGTGTTGAGCAGCTGTGTATTTGAAGAGAACAAGAGAAAAGCCTCCCACCTGAAACCTTTCAGGATTGGAGGTGGTCAGAATGTCAGCTCTGTATCCACGAGATGACACCTTCTGAAGTGTTGAGAGCACGCGGGTTTCAGTGTGACTCAAATGAAGAGTACCTCCTACTCGACCACAGTGACATTTCCTGGGCTCCCAGCCTGCCCCTGGTCACGCTTGTGCCAGCTGAGGTTCCAGCACACATGGCTGGCAAAGGCAGTGCTGCAGCACATGCACCAGCCTCAAATATTCTATTTAATGCTGACATTTTTCCTCCTGGAGAATTGTGGTGGAGGTTATTGCTTTGGTATGGCTCAGTGAGACCTCATGTGTGAGACTATAAACGTCCAGGGTGAATCGCGTTCAGGCACTTACAAGCTCAGCCTGTCACAACCTGTTGTGATTTATTATGATTTAATACAATTCCTAGAAATTATTCTCTGTACACATGTTGTATAATTGTTTCACAGAAGGGCTGTTCCTAATCATCTGGCAGAAGCAAAGTTCAGGCTGAAGTCAGAGAGTTTCGAGTAAACAGGACAATTAAAATATTCTCAAGCAAATTGCTGTTCCATTACGTTCGATAGCTTCTCATGGCAGTTTTTCTATTAATTCTTTTTCTGGAGGTTAAAACAGGTAAGATGTATTCTGCACGAAGGGTCAGATTGTTGGTAACACTTCTGTTACCTGGTTCACAGTGGCCTGTGTCTGCTGCAGAGGGTGATGCAAGGCCACGTGCAAAGCTTCCTTGGGAAATGCCTTGTTTTGGCAGCCCTGAGATCGGCATCTTTAGAGTCATTCACTCTATGTAGGACGGTGAGATGCCCTGATGCTCGGAAGGGTCCAGGTTGTTGTCCTTGCTGGGGGTGGGTCTATGCTGGAGGAAGAACAGACATCCAAAAACAACTCTAAGTTTTCAGAGTTCAGCTTGCGTTCTCTCGCTGTTCCAAGAATGTTATAACACCGTCAGAGACTTTCAAAGGATGTTACTCACAAATTTCAGTTTCAAACATGAACTGCTTTCAGGAGTGTTATTTCATTTGCCTTTTTCCCTCTGTTTCTCCTGAAATTGATGCAGCTCTGAATCAGTACAGTTTTGGGAAAAAAAATACAGAGCTGCTACAGCTATGGGTTACTGCACGTAGCACCATTTGTTTGTTGTTTCACCACAGCATCACTCGAGATGCCTTTGCAACACATATGCAGACCATAAAATAGCATTTCTAAGCAAAGAAGCAGTCCTTCCCCACTGTAGATGTGACCAAATATCTTTCAAATCCCACGTTCCCCTTAATTTGTCCGGCCTTCAACCCTAAGAGCATTTTCCTCCCAAAGTACCTCCTGGCCCCAAATAAACTCTGAGCAAGGTTGCCATAATACCGATACCTCTAGTCCTACTAAACCTGTTTTTACTGCAAATTATTTTTTTCAGCTAACAGAGCACTGTTTTTTTATCATAAATGAAGACACAGAGGGTTACCCAAGCCCCTGGGAAAGGCTCATGGCAACTCTGCAGCCAGGGTTTGTTGTGAAGGTACCTTGAGCTGGTGCCAGTCCCATCCTCCTCCATCTGTCCAGCAGGGCAGGTGAGATGGCTTTTCCTGCCTAGAGGAGCCCCACTTGGGAGTTCAGGCCAACAATACTGCTACAGGAGACTGAACAAGTGCAGGTCTCCAGGGCCTGAGTTGAGATATTTTAGTTCTTTTTCAATTGGTTATAATTAGACATGGACCAGGTTGGAAATTCCCACCATCTGCTTTGAACCATGCCTCACTAGAAAAGACACCCTGCTCTGAGGTGCCTCTCATCACTAACTGCAGATAAGTCTTCCCTTTGTGAGCCTTCATCTCCAATCCCTTTGCAAAATCTTTCTCTGCTCCTATTTTGCTCTCGTGCCTTTAGCTCCGCGCGAGTGGCGTTCAAACGAAACTGGAAGCCCGGGCCGGTTTCCTGGAGGCTTTGTCGAAGTGCTTTTGTCACTCCGCCAGCTGCAATCGGTCCCCAGGGCTGTGACCTACTGCCAGCACCTCACCATATGAAGCTGGGGTTAGAAACGCCAGGATGTATTTTAAAAAGAAAAAAAAGAGAGAAAAAAAATTACCGCTTTTAAATGAAAACTTTCCACATAGTTGATCTTTTGGCAAGTAATGATCTGAAATGACATGCCTGCTTTCCAAATCTAATTGTTAATTGGTCAATCGACCTCTAAGTGACTGGCATATTGCTCTGATCATCTGAAAGCCTTTTGGCACCGTTTTACCCGGCTCAGGTTTGCTGCTCGTACTTGTACAATCTGCTTGCAAAATGTCATCGCTCTGAATCACCGGGGCCGGCGCCAAGCCCTCCGGTGGCCATGGGAAGGGCTCCCTGGGAGCTCCTGGCTCCGAGGCCGGGCTGCCGGGGCTGGCTGTGCAGGATGCTGCTCCGCAGGCTGCGGCACGCGGAGCCAGGTGCCCGCACCGTGGCAAACCCCAATTTGTGACAGGAGATGCGCCCTCGCTGTCTGCTCTGATCTTGAGCAGCGTTGCCAGCCCTTTATCAGATTTTAATACAAAACAAGGGCAATTAATTTCTACGCCCTTATCTTATCTCGCTGATCTTACAAGCCCTTTCAAAGTTTGGTTTCTTGTTTCCAGCTCCTGCATGTGGGCTGTGGCACGGTTTTAGTTCAAAAATCTGTAATTCAGACTTCAAGAGAGAACGCGCTTCCCATGCAGGTCTTTTCATAATTGGTTTTTGGGCTGGTCTGTTCTGCGATGCGTAATTGTTAGCAGTTGTAAAAAGATAACTCACATTTTTAAAAGCCTAACGCTTGCTCTGTGCAGATAAAAACTGTGACAAATTATGTTCCCAAAAAATCATAAAAGTGGGGAGGCATGTTAATAACCAAAGGTGAAGTTTCATCTGAAGGTCAGCAGGAGCTATTAAAGTGGTCAGTAATTCCAGGGTTTGCCAGCAGCGATTTGACCATATCACTTATCTACTCTGGTCCATGCTTAAGCATCTCCCTCAGTGAAAAAATAATCCACTGAGAGTAATACTGGAGGTCAGAGGTAACTATGGAGAAAAAGCAATATTGTCAAAATAAACCAGGCTTTCAAGTACAGACATTCAAATTCCCAGTCCATTAAAATATTGTGACTTTGACAATTTTACCACATTGTTTGGACACATTCTTTAAAATATTGCTTTTCATTATGTTCAGACTAAAAGCAAAAAAAAAAAAAGGAAAGAAAAGATCAAGCAGATCATGTTAAAAAGGATATAAGGTAAGGAATGGCATTTCACGTTGTCTGGTGAGCACTGGGTAATAAAGAGCAATTTTTAGTTTCAGGATTTCAGAGATGCCAAAATGGGGCCAAATAATAAATGTGGATATAATGCAAACTTTGTGAAGCAGGAGCTGGAATTGCAAAGCACTTCTGCTGTCAGCAGGCTGAGGGAATCCCTCCTGGCCAGCCAGTATATCTGCTGGGTGGCACTGAAATGAGAGCAAGAGCCTGGTTTTGCTTTTTTAGAGCTGGCATCCACCTGTAGGTGATGGGTAAAGTTCTTCCTGATATTTGTGCAAGGACTTTGAGAGCAGCAGCAGTACCTGTACCTGTGTGTAGCTCAGTCACTGCTAAGCTGGGCTCAGCAAAGCTGTGTTTAGCTCCTGGCTGCATCTCAGGTACCTTGGGTTAGGCTGGGGTTGTTGCTTGAAGTCCTGGACTTAAGACTTGGGGAAACACAATAGAAGAGGTGATGTTTTTCTTTCCTTTTCCTGTCTTGGCTGCAGGCAGTGGGGTCCAGCTGAGCTTGCACTGTCTGCATATAGCACCCAGGGTAACAAAGTTTGGAGCTTCTGACCTTTCTTGGTTTAGTAGACTCCTAAAGTTATCCACATTATCCAAAGACAGCCTCTCCTTCGTGAATTTCATTATAAGTTATTATTGTGAGTAAGCGTATCCTGTTGACATTTTTTGACATGAAATAGTCACTGTGCAAGACATTTTCTGTGTGTTTGTGATATGTTGAATGTGTTTGCCTGTGTTGTGCATATGTTATGGAGTATGTGCCAGTATATTTTGGTGTAGTCTGTTAAGTGTATTTTAGTACATTTTTTTGTTCAAAAGAAACTTTTTGTGGTTAAACGATGCTTTGATATGTTTTAAAGGGCAAGTGTTCACAAGAACTCGTAATGCATATTTCATGTAAAATCCTGGAACAGCTCTGATAAATATGGATTATAGCTGGATAATTTACATGTTCAAAACATGTTCTCTCATTTACATGTGAGACTGCAATGGTTCACTGCTGCAGGCACTTTTTTTACATATTCCGTGTACTTAAAAAAACCCCAAATCCCAACACAAAAGTTTACGAAGTTTAATTTATAGCTCGACAAGGGAATATGTAGTGAGGCATGTAATGAAAATGTCCCGTTTACTTCTGTCATTCGGAACGCTCTCGTTTTCCAACACTTGAGGCAATTCAATAGCGTTATTGATTCACACCTGCTCTGTAACGCTGCCGTTGCAATGAGATCCAGCAGAAGAGAAACCACACATCTGCATACACCTGAGACTTGCAGCACTTTGGAACTGAACCTGTTTAGTGTTCAGACAGATGCTCTCCAGCTGCTGTCTTCGAGACATTCGGGTACCTGCTGTAACCAACACCACATTCATATACAATGTGTGTGTTGTAGGCTGTGTCCCACACATAACATTTAGCAAATATTGTGTCTCGTGTGCATTTATCCCTGTGCTACACAGTAGAAAATTCCAAGCTTTTCTATTTCGTGACAGGGGGGTGTAAAAATGAAGCCCCTGTATCGCAAAACACAGATGAGGTATCCCAAACTGAACCTTAGGACCAACACAAAATTTTTTGGGTGCTGTCCTTCAGCTAACAGCTAAGCTATGGGAAAGGGAACCAGCAGTTTTGTCAGAACAGGCTTTCTCATCTGCTTCTGGCTACTAGCTCTAGGAGATCCCTGGGAAAATCAAGAGCAGCCCCTTGATGCTGTTTTGGCTCTTACACTGTAATCCAGCCAAAAAACAAAGTACAAGAGGCCCTACAGCCTCTTCAGAAGGGTTGGGATCTGCTTGGGGCATCAGTGGGGAAGACCCTGGGGAAATATATCCTCCTGAATGGATTCAACAGCACCTGAATTTAATGTCAAAGCAACGTATTTCTAAAAATATCCGCAGGAAGAGCAAGTTCAGGCTGTTAAATATCCCTTATCTGTTCACTTAGTTCCTTTTTGCTATTCTGATTTTCCTTTTTTCTGTCCCTTTGCAGGAGGGTGACTGAGACACAGTGAGACCCAGTGGTGGCAGTAATGGCAGTTTTACAGCTCGCCTTAGCTAACCATTATCAGGCCACTCAGTGCACAGAGTGGAAGGCACAATATTGCTTTAACACCCCTCTGATTTCCTTCCTCCCAGGGGGCAAATGCTCTGCAGAGAAACCTCCACACTGCTGACCACAATTGCTGTAATTTGTTAGTCTAATGGGAAAACATACACAGCCTTTCGAAACTGGAAGTATAAAATAATATTGTGTGATACTTTACATAAATGGGGCTGGTGCTTGGAAGTTCCTCTGGTTGAGCTCTTCCCTGGGAGAGCCTTGATTACCTGGATTAGCTCTCCCTGGTAAGAAAAGCACTTATTAATAAATTATGCATCTGCAGTTAGTTGTTGCCTTACGAAAAAAGGTTAAAACAGCTGTAGGAGGTGGTATTCTGCATGAGAACCAAATCTGCAGGCTGAAGACTCATTTAGTAATTAAACTTGAGTTACCTAGAAACAAACACTTAGTGTCTGCAATTCTTGGACTGAAACTGTCCAAATAAAGAGAAGGTTTGGGGTTACATCATTTATCCTCTAGAGAAACCGTCTGATGGCAAGTGACACCGTGACTGATGCAGGGAACTGCAGTGAGTGTGATGGGCAGCAGAGGCAGGAGGGGCTGAGCAAAGCCAGAGCTGGGTGTTTGTAGGCATCTAAGCCTGATCCGTGTTTCTAAAATGAGTATTTAGTTCCCAAGGGCAGAGACTGATGCTCTGCAGGGTTTCTCTGAACCGCCAGGGAAGAATAAGTCCTACACAGGCTTTTATGACTGTGCACCCCCGAGTCATGTACAAATAGGCCTGTAACAACTCGTCTGTGTGCTGTGGATGTGATCTGCGCAATTCATTTTCTTCTTTTTTGTCAGCTACTTTCAACTAATTTTCCCTGTGGTTTGCACTTCCAGCACTTCCCTGCCCAGAGCAGCATCCACGTATCCCATCCTGGATGGGAAGTACCTGCGGCTATCTCCAAAGCCATGCTGAAACTTGGATCCTTCTGACCCTTTGGGTTAGTTAGGGAGCTCAATTAGTTGCAGAGATGGATCCCTCAAGAAATCTGGTTTGCTGACTCAGTATTTGGTGGACTTTTCTCTAGGTCTGTTTGATTTGTTATGAGGAAGCATTAAGGTGGCAGAACCGCTGTAACTGTGAACAGCAAAATTACCAAAGCTGGCTGCAAAAGGGCTCACTGTGGACTCTTAGTTTTCCTCTTGCATAATTCCTTAGCATCCCCTACATATTAGGGTTTTTTTCTCCATGAAAACAATATAGATCTTTCTGGGGCTCTTGCTCATTGTGTGGTGTGTGCTGTGGGTGCCAGGTTGCTCAGGAGCAGGATGCTGATGCAGGTAGCACTGCAGTTCAAAAGCACTGCTGTGGAGAGCTTTCCCAACACCCCAGACAGGTGGGTGGGAGCAAGAAGGGCCAGCTGCACTTAAATAAATAAATTAAACAGATCTTTCCTATCGCTGATCAATATTAATAATGAAGTTGAGTGGCTGAACAGGATGTACGTTTTATTCTGAGGGGAAAATGAGGGAAATAAAAACAGAGGCAAAATACTTCTGCTGCTAATCAGACCTAAAGTTTAATAGCTGCAGAATTATTACAGGGCTGCTGTAACTGCCTGCAGTTGTTTGAAAAAGAGTCTTGAGTTTGCATGTTGAGAGTTATTGGAAAATCTCTCTGCCATTAAGTGCTTTGATGAAAGATGTACTTAAGGTCTAACATGACCAGAGGAAGCAGAGGAACGAGCGAGTGCTGTTGCTGAAGATGCCTGAAAGATAGATTATATGGTGTCATATGGCATTTGATGCCTTAACTGGAAAATGTCTGAGCCAAAAATGAGTTAGACTAGTGAGATGCAAGCTCTCTGCAACTTCCTAAGCTTAGTTCAGGCTCAGGTGTTTCCAAGTTCAAACACACCTTATCCACTTTGTGCTTGAATAACAAGCTGAATTGGAAAGATATTTCTTCTAAGGCAGGAGGTTCTTCTGCTTTGGTTGGAGGCTTTTCACAGGCTGGGCAAGAAAAACATCAGATAATCAATCTTTTTGTGGTTCCTGCTAGAAACTTATTCAGTTCCAGCTTTCTGTGGAGAAATGGTCAGAGGAGTATATAAAGAAAAAAATCCCTCTTACAACTCAAGGACCATAAATCTGAGCATAAATTGAGAGGTGAGATAGTTGCTTTCAAGTCTGAAAGTATAAAAGAAGAAAAAAAATCAGATGATCCACTTCTTAGAAATCCTTGTCACTAGGACATCTTGTTTCCAGTTTTTCTATCTCAAGAGTTCTCGAGACAGTTCTTTTCTCTCAAATGATATTTACTCAGAGTAACCCCCACATCACAAACACACTTATCTCTGCTTTATATCAGCCTGAAGGATTAGGAATATGGATCTGTTTTCCAGACTGACCGTCTGACTTACTGACCTGAGCTTGTTCGCTCACAAAGCAGCACATGATGCCACTCTTGTCAAAACCACAATTAGTCAAAACCCTTTACAGGAAACATGAGCCCTATAAGGATGGATAAAATAGGAAATCACGTGGTTCATCCATAACCTGCTTGTAGCATGAAGGTACACGGATCTCTCCTGCATCCTCTTGCCAGCTGCAGGGATGTCAGTGGAGAGAGCAATGAACAGATTGATGTTTTTAGGGCATTTTTCATCTTCCAAACTGTTTCAACAATTAAAAATGAATTTTCACTTCACACTTGGAGAAAATATGACTATTTTTGCCCATGATGCAGCTGACTGCTCTTTCTTCACGGAGTGTCTTGGAGTCTCTTGGATGGGTCACCGAGTGCCTGGATTGGCACTCGAGTGTGGGGTCCCTCCCTCCCTCAGCCCTCCCAGCCGGGCTGGGACATTGCTGTCCCTGCTCTCTCTCCTCTTCAATCCAAGCATCCTCTTGAAATTTTGACTTGCCCAACAGGCCAGTCCTGGGAATTAAGTGCAAACTGCCTGTGGAATGTAATGGTTTTAGAAGCCTCTTCATTTTCCAATGTGTCCCATACCCAGGGAGACCACAGGGGTTTTACTGCTGACAATTTCAGTGTCCCAGCCCATCCGACACGAAGGCATAGAGCATCTCTCACTTATTAAACTTGGAAACAGAGCCACAGCCCAGAGCAAATGACTCCTTTTAGCACACATGGTGCTGGAACTGGTTAAAGTGTCACCGGGGAATACTGGAACTGATTTTATTATTATTATTATTATTCTACAAACACAATAAAATAAAAGCTACAGTGCAATTGCTGAGATGAAGTGTTTTGGCACAAAAATAATAATTATTTTAAAAAGTAAATTGAGAACTATTCATGCTAGGGAGAGGAACACAAGGGAAATGCCACAAATGCTGCAGCTTGAGGCAGACTCTACACTTGTGCTATTGAGTTATCCATCACCATGCCCCTAAACATTAGAAAGGGTCAGTACATCAGTGCCTCCGATGGGAGACCATCAGTCCTGGCGTGGTGTTCACCACCAGAGCATCTCAGCTCTGCCCTGGGCAGGCTCCTCAGCCACAGTGGATCTGCCTTTTTCTGTCTGTACAACCGTAAGCTGTTGTGATTGCAAATTCAGAAAGGAGTGGAAGAAATGCTGGGTGTCTTTTAACTGGTGTCTAATCCAGCATGAGTTCCTGCTGAAGCTATTCTTGCAGCTGGACATCCACGATCCCAAACCTTTCCTTAGGCAGGGGCAGTGTGAGAGTTTCCCTGCTACCTTGCCATGTGCTGTCAGAACCAGAACTGCCTGGTACCTCTGAGCTCTGTGCTGCTCTCCTGAATTTGTTTTAACACTGTCTCCGAGCTCAAAGCAGATGAGTGCTGGAAAGCCTGCACAGGTTGTTTGTTCTTATATGTACCCAGACTTGGAATGACCTCAGCTAACAGAAGAAAGAGGCAGTGCATAAACCATGCAGGACTAGTTTTCTCTGCTTTAAAACACTCCTGTCTAAACTTGGCTCATTTGGGTGAGAGATTTTTGGCTGAGAGGTTTTTGGTGAGCAGTGCCAGGGGAAGGTTACTGCTGTTCCTCTGGCACTGCCATTTGGATGCAGACAATCTCCTGCAAAACCAAGGTGAAGTGGCAGATCCATTTGCTTTACCATGTCTCTGCAATGCAGAATATTAAGGCATAATAGGATATTTCCCTTTGAACAGTACTAAAATTTGGTTCTCTGTCCTAGTCACAAGGGCTGGCTGAGACTGCAAGCTACCTCAGGACTCCACGTTCAACTCAGATATTTTTCTGTAATATTTTTGAGGTGGAGTATGAATCCGTAGTCATGCCAGCAGCTTTTCTAACTCAGTTTGCAGAACTGTTTCAAAACTGATTGAAATTTCTTCCACTGTCTCCTCGTGATGTGTGCAGTCTGAGAGGCTGGCTCTGTCTTAAATGGAAGAGTAAAACTGTTCAACTGAAGCAAAATTAGGATGTTGGGGGTTTTTATTATTTAATCAGCGCTTGATTAATATATGTGAGTGGACTTGGGGTCAAGTTCATAGTCAGATTTGCCCAAGTCCCCCCAAAATGTGCCTACATTCCCAGCCCTGGGGCTGTCATTGACTAACCTTTGAATGGAACACACGGGCAAAGGATCAAACCCGCTATCGCATTTTACTTCTCCTAACTGTAATATGTTGCATCTCCTCTCCCCCAAATAGATACTTTGAGGCTTTGCTGATTCAAGTTAAAAATTAATGAAAGCAGCCTTAGCACTCACAAGTAACCACACAAAAATAACATGGTGAGGGTGAGCAGGGGAAGAAGGGTAATTTCGAGAAAGAGACTGACTTCTGAGCTAACTTCAGCGTGGCTTGTCTTTATAAGGGATAAAGTCATTTCATGACAATTATGACCAAAAAAAAAAGGGATAACAGATCCTTTGCCCCTGCTGTGACTCCACCGTGCTGTTGTTTGGAGTCTGTAAATGTGTAGGACTGCAAATACACCCTCCTTAGACTTACATAATTAGCATGTTGGATGTCATCTAATTTATTGCCAGCACTCCCAGTAAAGCCCCTCCACTCCCACTCCAGTCTTGCTGCCAGCTCTAATGTTCAATCTCTCTATCTGCCATTAGATTTTCATGATGCTGCTCAGTGCAGCAGGTCGCCGGTGTCTGGGTGGTTTCTCCTACCCTCCTTCCCCGTGTGATGTAATCGTTCATAAGACTGACAGCCCGTGCAATAAAACTGTTTCAGATATCTATTAATATTTTAACATGCTTTTAAGAAAATTCAGCCTTTTGTAGTCCTGGTCTCAGAACAGGCATGTGTAATGGTTAGTGATACACATTGCACTCCAGAGCAGTCGTTCTCTAGGTATGTTCCCTTCGCTTGGACTCATGTTTTAGCGTCTATTACAAGAAAAAAAAATCTTTGTCAGTTATTTGTTTAGATGTTACGTTGGATTAATGTGATGACTAGAGTAAAACTACTCCTTTTTTCCCCCCCTAAAAAGAAAGACTGTGATTAAGACTATAATTTGGGTTTTTTAGCCTAGGCTTTGCTTTTGCCCTCTGGTGCCTGCTCTAAACCAAACGCAGCTGGACTGTGGGTGTGTATCTGTGGCCCTCAAGGATGTTAACTCCAGACCCCAAGCCAATGACAAAAGCTGTCAGGTTTCTATTAACAAGAGAGCCGCTTGCTTTATTTTGTGAAATCCACACCCACGGAGTCTCTCTTGCTCACGATAGTGAGTCTGCCCCACACAGGGCTCCCATTTGGGAGCCACCCACCCCATATCCCTCAGATGTTATATGGCCAAAGTTATCTTCCACGGCTGAGAAGTTGTAGCCACACAAAGGAGAGCACGCAGCATGTTAATAAGAATCTATAAATTAATCTGTGTATAACACCTTGCGAACACTTAGGTTTTATAGGGATTGTGAGCTGAAAGCTTTACCAGTCATTCATCCTTTATTGTGTTCATTATGGGGATATGACATCTTGATACCAAATATCTGCACGTATAATAAAGCACCTCAGTGAATTAACTGGGTGATTGGTACAGTATTTCTCCTTTCCACTAATCAGAAATGTAGGATGTATTACTCCTGATGAATCTTTAGACATTCCCATATAGATAAATTAACTAACTGGCTGTTAATAATGTTCAAGGGATTTAAAATAATATCTTTTCAGTCTTTTCTAAGGTTGATTTAAATCTATAAGCTTGGATTGGACATACAGAAAGGGTGAAGATGTGGCTGCGCTTATTGCCCTGAGAGAATACAGAGGGTACTTTTTCTGCCACATATGAATTAAAACACTCGCCAAATATTTTCAGTATTTACTACTCAGAGGAGGTGAAAACAAATGTCCTGACCACTAGAAATGCCACAAGTGCTGGTGACATGGACAGATGTCAAGGCCTGCTTGTTTATTCACCTCTTGTAGGTGGCACCACCATGCTGCAGGTAACCTTTGCTGTAGATGACAAGGAGAGCTCATCCAGCTGCCGTGAGGAGCTCTCTGACACTGTCCCACGCAAGGGAGAAATCTGGGATTGTTCTGGTGACAGGTCACCATTAATGAAACCTTCAGATTTTTGTCAATGCCATGGTATTAATAGCACAAACATTGACTCAGCAAAGCATGTGCTGAAAGACTGAACGGGAATGCTCTCATTACTTCACTGGGACCTGGGTACCTCATGAATTCCGTGTGGAATGAGATCCCACCAAAGCAGGTTCTTGAAATAAAGACAAAGTCTGAGTATTTTCCTTTCCATTTCAGTGTTTTTTTCTTGAGACACCTCAACTATTTATACCAGTCTTTTGCACAGCTCTTAAATGCATTTGTGGTATCAGTGTGCACTCCATCCTAAAGATAACCTGCACTTCCATGGCTGGTGAAGGGATCAGAGCAAGGAGAAACCATTTGTCTCTCACTGTGGTGAGAGAGCTTTATATTTAACTGAGATTAAATTGATTTAAATTTGTATTGATATTCTCTTAATGAAACATCATAGCTAAACTCACTTAAGTCCCGAAATGAAGGTGAAAACATATATTTGCATGTGTGTCTCTGCCCTGCATGCACACCTCTGCTCCCAGTGCCAGCAGTAACACAAGCTTTCCATAATATTGAGAATATTAATTGTTGATTTGATGTGTACCCTGCAGGGAATCAACGGCCAGCAGACCCCATGCTCCTCTGACCACCATCAGCTGATGCTCAGCCATGGTTTTATGATGGCCAGAGAGTCTGACCAGAAGGTAGCCCAGGAAAGCTCAGTCACTTCCAGATCATTTTGAACCTATTTCCCTTGAATTTTACTTTTCCTCTATCCAGTGTCTAAGGCTAAATTGCAACAGAACTAAAGTTGCCTGGATTTTGTGTTTTGGGAGAAGTACTTCGTGATAAAACCTGGAGGCACAGTGAAGCTTAGAAACAGGCAAATAAAAAGACAACTTTTTTTGTTTCTTCTTACTTGGTTGTTAGAGGGTTGGCTTATTTAGTGGATTTTTTTGGGGTGGTTTTTTTTTATTATTTAATTTAAAAACATCTCACAGTATTGTAATCTGTTTGGGTTTTTGTTTTTTTTTGAGGGAGGGAGGTATGGGGCCTGGCTCATACTCTGCGCGTTTGGGCTCAGCATTACTTCAGACATGCTGAATTCATGGGAGAGGCAGAATCAGCTGCTGTAAATAGCTTTTCACCATTTAAAAAGAAGCACAAACATGGTTTGGATGGGGTAGCATACACTGTGAGTAGAAAAAACATTGTAGCAGAGGGAAAAAATTATCAGGGAGATGTGCTTTTGAGCCTGTCATAGCTGCTGTGGCTTTTATCCCATATCAGACTGACAGATGAGATAAACACCCCACATTTTAGTCAGATCCTATTGTTTTGTCAGAGTTACTTAAATGTATTTACAATCTCTGAAGCACTTTCTTTATAGTAATGGTAGTGAAGCCCTTCCAGAAGGAATAAAGATGATATAACATTCTCGAGTACCTCTGTCTTCCTAATGGAATGACTTACATTGCAGGGGATATTGTTCTGCTGAGCTCCACTAAAATACATATTTACTAGTCAATCTAGTAGTCATCTTGGCAGTCAATGCCATGATATCACAGCGCTGTGTCTTTCAGGAGAACAACAAAGCAAGCAGAAATTCTTTCTCTGGGACCTTTTTTTGTCTCCATTGATACTTCTATATTTAAAAGAAGCCACATCATTAAATGAGAATGAGCCACCTCTGCTACACAGTGCGGTGATCGTGTTCCTCTTTGGGATTTCATAGAGCAATGAGAAATAGGGCATGCCAGGTCAGGACTGCTGTAAACATTGCATGCAGCTGGTGGTGCCCAGGTACCTCAGCCAGGGCTGCTCCCTGCAGAACAGGAATAGAAGAGGAACAGGGCAAAAAGGTGATGGACTGTTTGGAATGAACTGGAGACATCCCTCGGTATGAAGGTACTCCGTGCAGCCCTTATTTTTTTATTTACTGTAAATGCTATCACAAGATATCGTTAATCCCTGAGGAATAATGATGGGTGATTGGGAGTCGCACACCTGGATTCCAGTTCATGCTGGGGTTTCTGGTCTTCTTTGAGGAACCTTATTCCCTTTTCCCATTACAGCCAAAAGCTCAAGCGAATGCTACCGTTCAGGCTCTCAGGGAAAAAAAAATAAGACAACTGTGAGTTTTCTGAGGGCGCTTTTGGGGTTTCTGAGCTGAGAGAACTTCAACTGCCTGGCACTCCTGTAACTGTGCCCCTCATCCTTGCACAAGAAAATGAGCCCAAATGTGGGACAGTTTCTGCCTGCTCATCTCCCTTGGGAAGAGATCCAGTTCAAAAATGTCTTCCTCCCTTATCAGCACTGCGCTGAAAAGCAACAAAACACGAGATAAACCCTCAAACACACAAAGGCAGCTATGAAAAGCTTTGAAACCCCATTCCCATAGCATTTGATCAGCTGTTGAGCCGGCAGATCATCACACCACAGATTAAGCAGAGGGCCATTGTGACCTTCATTTTCACAGTGAGGCACCACAAAGTTATTTAGCACCAGTGCTCCTGCAACAATGACACATTGGGAAAATTGAGTGCTCGGTGGAGCTCTGATTCAGGCTCCTCTCTGTGCTTTGCCAGCCTGGCAGGAGTGTGCAGGGCTGGGACAAACTGCTCCACCACCCTTCGGGGTGTTTGCCTCTCTATGTGCCTCTGCCTTGGAATAAAGGTGGGGAAGGCACAAAGGCTTGAGGTCTCTGGCAGCAGGGAGGAGTGTGGGGGGTCATGGGCATGAGTGTTCCCTCCTGGCACAGCCCTGCTGTGGTTACAGCAGCATATTCCCATTTATTTGTGGTTTATTGTGACTGTGTCCCTGTCGAGGAACACACATGAAAAATCATCAATAAGGAGAAGACTTGACTCGGAGGGGGAGCAGACTGAGGGCAGTGCAGGCAGCTCTGTGCAGAGAGGACACCAGCTTGGGAGGGAGACGGGACGCTCAACAGGGGCACAGCATTAAAACAAAACACCTTAATTTTGGCTTCCGTGGCTCTGATAGGTCTTCACTGCTTGTTTACCAGGGCAAAAAGGTGTCAGGGCCCATTTCTGGGGTGCAGACAGTCCTGGAGACACCACACTTTAGGTATCTGACTGTGTATGAGGCACACCAGGATTTCATCCTCTCCCTTTGGTGTCCTTTTCCATGACAGCACATTGATGCTTGTCCAGAACAGGAGGGGTTGTCTGTTTTTGGAATAAGGAGATGTAGTTCAAGAATTTATATGGAGCCAAATGATTGCAATTGTATAATTTGAGCTTTATAAACTGCTTAAAAGACTGAACATCTTTATTCAATGGAAAAGTGAGTGTTTTCCAGAAACTGAAACGCTCTTATTTTGTACCTGTGTAACCTGTGATTTGTTTTGGCAGCTACCTTAAGGTGCTGCCAGCTGTGAAAAAAGCTATTGCGTGTCCCCGCCGTTCAGTGTGGGTGAAATGATCTCTGTAGATGGAGCATGTGAATATCAGTTTGCTACATTTATAAAGAGCTTTAGGGTACTTCAGCATGAAAGGTCCCATAGTAGTGAGAGATATTGTTACTATAAAAACATTTTATCCTGTTTTAGTATGATGGTTTATTGAGTTTTAAAGTACTTTTCATGGCAAGCATATATATTAACAGCAGCAGCAGAAACAGATGGGAATAAATACATGTTTTCAAATGAACTTCCTGGGTCAAATTCTGTATGATGTAAACATGGAGTAAGAATGTTTAACTTGGAGACAAATCCCCCATTTTTTGATAGATTAAATTACAGTCTTTTGAATGATATTATGGCTGGTTTCATATCTGAGTAGGAGTGAAGCAGCTCTTGTACTTCAAAATTGATTTGAAAGCAGTTTGTCCTTCTCCAGTGTGGCTGCAGCCACAGGCAAACACCTACCTAGTCTTGTTTGTCACTCTGTAAAAGGCTTAACAGCGTAAGACAAACAAATTTAATAGCAGAAATACCAATGGAATGCACCCCCGAGGAACTTTCTGTATAAATGTGGCCTTGAGATACCACAGAGGGCATGGAGGGCAACGTCAGCAATAGTTCTTGTGTGACTGACCACATCTACACCACCACCCCTGTGAGGAGAGGGCACAAACAGCGTCTGGCTCCACACCCTTGCCCTAGAGGAGGGTGTTTATGGAGGAGCTGATGGGAATTGTACAAGTACTCTTATTGTTTATTGCAAACTGATTTTAAAGGACAAGCTGGTGCTCTTTCATGTCTAGCCAGAAGTCTATACATGGATTTCTGCATGTGCTGGAAAAACCCTCCTTGTGAGGCATTTTTCATCCTTGCAAAAATACAGGGATCAGTTTTGTAAAGGCAAGACAAAAACATTTGCATCCTTTCCAAAGGCCTTTCTCTAATAATGTTGTCTTTCAGTATTTCCATGGAAAACTTAAGCAAATCTTAATAATTTTTTTTACCTGTTTTATATTTGCACTACTTTGTTAGTACTCTTAGGTAAAAATAATGCATGAAAATAAGACTGCATTAATGATGCAGTGCTGGGGAAATAGATCTGAATCTAGTGTTGAAGAAATACATTGTACACAAAAAAATGAACAGACTCCTTGATAAAAAAATAAATTAAAATGACAGCAAAAAATCAGCAGTTTAATGAATAATTTAAGTTGCAATTTCTTCTCCCTCCCTCCGATGACTCTGCATCTCTTCACACCCATTCGCTAGAAATCATAATGAAATTAATAGAAGTTATTCTTAGTCAGGCCTATAGGTGATATTGAGCATGTGGCAATGTGTATTAAAAAAAAACTTGATATACTATAAAAACCCCATGCCTACAAAAAGGTGACATAGTCCTTTAAAAATAGCTCTTCCAATCCATTGTGCAAAGACACTGACAAAGATTGACAGCTTTTAGAAAGGTGTAATGTTCCCAAGCCAACTGCTAGCACAGCTCAACAAGATAAAGATCAGTAATTCGATCCAGAGGAGAAGGCTAAATGTTAGAGGTTAAGCTGCTATGTTCCTACTACTAATCAAGCTTCAACACCTTATTTTAGCATCATCAGACCTCAATAAGGAAATGGTGAATTATTAAAGCTCCAGCATCCTGGTACACATTGATGCTCTTCTGAGAAGCTGTGGTTTAAAACATACTGGCTGTCGTCTTAATTGACACGTGCTGGATCTTTCTGACTAGGTACTGGTGTGCTATTTTTTCTTTCTTTTGCTTGGATACTGATAATTTAAGGTTAAGATACTTTTAAGGTGCAGTATGCTGCTCTAATGAGGACTTAATGGAGTGGAACAGTGATCGTTTGTACAAACTACACTGGACAGACACCTACTGCATATCAAAATCGAGACACTACAGATCCTGACACTGTGCCTACTTTTGTCCCAGCCTCCATCAGCACATTTTTAACCTGGTTTCCTAATGAAACGAGGCTCAGGTGGCTGTGCTCTCCACCAGATCTCTTCTCCCCTGATGGCTTTCAAACTCTCTGGCCGATGTCAGCCAAATCTGACTGACGGTAAAGTCCTACAAGGGAAAATCAGGGCAAGGAGCAAGATCTTCAATAGTTGCCTTCTCTGCCTGACAGTGGGCACTGGGACAGGTCTTTGAAGAATTTTTTTTCCTTCCTGTAGAAGAATTCAGCTGAGAAACTTGATTTTGAATGCTATGGAAGCTGTTACTGTTTATGTAGAGTTGAGAAAAGAGTTTAAGTTAGACATTATAAATACTTTCAAAAATTCACTATTGGCAAAAGTGCTTTCATTTATTTCAGGGGATTTTGCCTCTATGTATATTATTCCATAAGAACCAGAGAGGTGTGAGGGCCAAATTCTGCTCCCATTTCCCACAAAATGTTCCATTTGAAGAAGACAAGTCAAGTTTCCAGGTTAGTTTTACGTAAGAAAAGGGATACGCAGAGCTGTCAGCACTGCTTAAGTTGCTCCCTCTGAGCCTGTGAGAAGTGCTGCTTGCAGGGACAGTTTCCTGCACTGTGCTCAAGCCATCTAACAGGTCTGCTTGTATTTATTATCAGCCAAATTTCCAGCCAGCATTAGGCTGAGTGTCATTATATTTAACACAGGGACATAAATTCCGTCCGCGCTCTAATTTATACTAATGGTAAGTAAAAGAGTTAATCCAGAATTACACTGAGCAGTGCCCACTAATATGCCTAAAATATCCAGTGTGATCATTACTAGTCAAAACCCTCCAAAGCTATTTCCTGGCATCTGCACTCCCCAGGGGCAGATACCCACAGCATTAGTCAAGCCAGGCGCTCCTGCTGCTACTGCATCTCCAAAAAATACTGCTCTTAAAAAGAGACAATGATGATGCCTGTTTTATTTGCAGTCACACTGACATGATAAACAGCCCAGGGTTTTTTGCCACCAATGAATGGGAATTTTGTCCCAGATATGGTTGCAGTACCTTTGGCATAAACACTCTATTTATTTATTCAATAACGTTCTTTCCCAAGTTTTCCAAGTTTAAAGTCACTTTTCTGGGGGGCCAGTGTGCATTTTGGAGATTTTGGCTCGCAGAAAACAGTATTCTTCCCCAGCTCTGTAAATATAGTTCTTATAGCTGATTGCTTCAGTGCTAATTCCATCACTATGACATCCCATGCATGTACTAGATGCAAAGAGCAGCCTAGCAGGGTTATGCTGAAGGAAATCCTGGGAAGTCTGCAATTATTGCACAGATTGGTGTGATAGAAATGCAGCCTCTTTGTCCTTGCAAGAATCNAAAAAAAAAAAAATCACACAAAATGTTCCCATTTCACAAATGAGTCCTCCTGGCATTTTCTATTCGTTCCTGTAAAATTACTGACAACTATACACATTTCTATAATATTACTTCAATCTGCATCACTAGGAAAACCTAAGAGCTTATTAAAGAGATTTATTCTTTCAGTCTTCAAGGTGTAAAGCAGTTTCTTACAAATGTGCCCCATCAGCTTGATGCATGTCTGTGGAAAGGGGACTCTGGCTGAAAAGGGGTTTTAAGCGAGCCGCGTTCACTGCATTCCCAGGGTGGTGAGCAGGAGGCGCTGGGGCAGTTCCCATCAGCAGCACGTTTGCCATTTAATTCCTTAACAAATGCAGAGGCTTTAGAGACACCTTGTAACTCCACAGAAACCTGGGTACTCACTCTGTGACTGGTGCCGTGCCATCCATCTGCTGTTGTCACTTTTGACCTGCACGTGCATCAATCCAGAAGCTGTCTCTGGTGGTGGCTGAAGCAGAGGGCTTTGGCTTTTGTAGTTAACAGCAACAGTCACCTCATTTTTGATTGCTTAGATTTCTCAGATTTGTTTTTCTATTTAATTTAAAGATTAAAAAAAGAGATGGGAATATAATCAAGTAGAGCTTGTATTTCCAAGCAAGGACAGTCATTTCTCTTCCAGTAAGTGCAAGTCCCACTATATTGACAATGCCACTGAGAAATTAGTGGGAGTCAGCAGAAGGATTGTTAGCAATATTGGTCCTGAAATGACAGCTTGTTATGCACAGTTTTGTGGAGTGGTTCTCTTCCTTCTTCTGCTCTGACCACAGAGGAGGTGCTCCTCCTCCTTCTTCACAGCAAAAGCAATGAAAAACCAACACATATAGGAGCCAAGGATCTCTCAGCATTTTAGAATTTAATTATATTGCACATTTTTTTGCTTTTTATTTGAAATCTAGAATGCATTCTGTACTGGCAGTCTGAGGAGAGCTGAAGTCAGTAGTTTAGCAGGCTGTAAAACCCGTTGTAGCTGGAGGTGCTGACTGTGGAAGGGCTCCAGCGCCCAGTCCCTGAGCAGAACAGCGACTGCAGGCAGTTTGCAAGCGTGTGGTGTAACAGAGGCCTGAAACACGCTCCAGCATCTATGCAGGACCTGTGAATCTCCTTAGCAGGCTGGAAATTTGTACCAGCAGCAAACCCAGGGCAGCCAGTTTGGGCTGTGTGAGCTGCACGGTGCCCGGTGCTTCTGACAGGGAGGAGCTAAAAATGTGTTCCCATTGCTAAATGGTTTAACCTTTTTTAATCAGTCTTGGAGTTCATAAAGCAGAACTAGATTATCTTGATTGTGTTGCCACCTAGACATTTTCTCTCTGCAGAGATCTTATCTTCTAGTCTGCGTTACCAGGCAGGAGGAAGACCCTGGCTCCTGCCATCACTGCCCACCTCCCAGCCCTGATTTTCCTCTCCCAAAGTGGCTTTTGGAGCTGTTCCAGACAACAGCCTTCGGCTTGGAGGAATCACAGGGGGAGGGTGGGTTTTTGTACATAGCACATAAATCTGTTTGTCAGCTCTGTGTCTGGACTCAATTTTTCCTCAGAAGTGCCTGCAAGTACCTCCATGTGTGTTTGTGTGCGAGTGCAGACATAGGTGCTTTGAAATCATGCTCCTACCTTCAGGTTTGCCAGCCAGGTGGGTACTGTAGCTCACAGGGGATAGTCGACAGTGAATACTCCCAGCCTGAGCAGAATTCATCACCTGGGAGGGGAAATTATCCCAGCCTCACGCCTTTGCTGTTTCCCGACCCTGCTCGGACATTACAGCATTGAAGGAGCAAGTTGAATATTATCAAAAGATGAAGCTCTCCTCGACTTCACCTGAGCTTAGTGGCAGTGAGGGAAGAGGGAACAGCAGGGTCTGGGGGATACTCGCTCCTGGGTTAAGTTTCCCTCAATCTTCCCAGCCCTAACAACAGTGACAGTATTTTTAAAAAGTAACAGCTTCTCTCTCTGCTAAAAAGCAAACTCTGCTCTGGTTGAGTCTCTTTTCTGGGCGTGCGGAGCTGTAACGTGAGGAAGCTCAGCCTGGGAAATAGACTGACTTGAGCTCTTTCCAAATAACGCAGGGAAAGCTGGTAGCGGCAACATGACACTGTCAACAAATTGACAATTCACATTCCCTCATGTGGTGTCAAACAGACACTGCTGCACTTCCCTGTACTCGCTCCAAACGGGTCCCGCTGGGCTGCGGCAGCACGCAGGAGTTTCACCACCGGAAAAGCCGGCGATGGCGGGGCAGCTGCCAGCTCCAGCAAACCCCACAGACACCAAGAGGGGATTCTGTTTGTTCAGCTCACGGGGTCTTAGCAAAATATTAGCAGAACCTATAAAACAGCATCATCTCCGACTGCCTCAGCAACCCCCTGCGAACCTGGTCAGAGAAGGAGCTGCAGAATGTCGCTGGAAGGGATGGATCCTTGCTCTGCTCTTCCCAAAGCTTTGGTACAAGAAAGAGATCTTTTTGGTTGGGAAAAGGCTGCATTTGGGGCTTATAAAGCCATGATGGAGGGGTAAATCAGTTTCTCCTGGTGATACTGGCAGAGCAGAACCAGAGCTGGGATTAAAAATGTGTCTCTGATCTTACTGATAGAGCCTTTCCCCGCCTTTCTGAAGGATGTTGAGCTTTGCAGGGTTCATGTCCAAATTCAGTCACGGGAGCTGCCCTCCTGTTTTTGAAGCAGGGTGAGTGTGCCTGGCCATGTGACTCCTGAGAGCAGGCAGAGCCCTCACACCCTGTTACAGTTAAAAATGGGGATGGTTTGGAAGTGTCACCCCTAAAGGTGAGAAAATGCCTCTCCTGCAGGTGCTCAGTGTGACCCCGAGGCTCCTCTGCCACCAATGTACAGGGCAGGTTCTCCAGGGAATTAAGGTGGTTGCAGCCTCTTTTATGGATCTGTGAGTCCTGTGATGGAGGTACAATTGGCTCCCGACCTGGACAGTTGAATTTTCTAGTTTTTCAGAGTTACAGAGTAGTCTCTTGCAGGTACCCGTTTGATACAGAGACTGCTCCTCACCTCTGAAAGCCAGGCCAAATGCAGAACTCTTAACAATTTCAATTGTTAAAAAGCTTGGCTTTTCCTGCTCTGAGAAACAAATTTGTGCCATTACAGCTGTATCCATCATACCCCTCTCCCATTCATTTTCTGCCAATGCTTAACCCGAGGAGTTTGACGGAGGAAGTGAAACACAAGAGCAGTCACCAGTGGTGATGATCTGTCCCCGAAGCCTGATTCAGTGAATTGAACTCATCCATTCAGGGAGCAGAAGCATTCAATAAGACATGTGGGCCCATCTTTTAAGGTATTTAGGTCCTTAACTATTAATGTTTCCAGTGTCTGCTAGGTGTTCAGGCACTTTCAAAAGCAGGATCTGCCTGGTCCATGAAAAACTGCTTGCTCTGGAACATTCAAGCAAACTTTTGTGGAAAAGCTTACCTCTGCACTTACATTGTGATCAATGATGTGGGTTAGGATTAATTTCAACTAATTTTGGCCATGGAAAAATCAAGTGTCCCATTTAAGCTACTCACCTGGGCTATCTCTACAGCAAAGGAGAGCAGGATCTCTAGAGGATGAATCAACTCACTTAATTTCAACATCTGCCTTTGAGACTGGGTGAGTTGTCTTCTTGCTGCTCTAAGAAAACCTAGGAAAGCAGTTTAGGTAAACACCTAACTTTTAGGTGACTAAAGTAAGGTGAAATAAATCCCTCTCACTGCAAGTACTTCTAGGTAATGAATAATTTCAGGGTATTTTAATTTGCTTGCAGACACTTCAAGAACAGAAAATGAGGTAAAATTAGTCATGTGGTTAATTCATTATGTATAATTCCCCTAGCTAGAATCAGGGCAGAAGCCTGCCCAATAAGTCTAACCTCATGACTCCCATTGACATTTTTACAATTTAAAGAAAGCAGAAAACTCCCCCAAATTGGCTTTTCACCTCGTCCCATGAACCAATTTCATGTCCAAGATTAAAAGTGCTGAGCTTGTATGAAGGTTTGAACCAGAACTTTTGCTGTTTATGGTAATGCAGACAACCTTACTCTTAACGAATAATGTGAAATAATCAGCAAAGTATATCAGGAACACACATCTGAAACACACACATCTGTAAACCCATCCATCCAGGATGGGTTTGTTATAAAACTTGCTAAATGATGTTGAAATAAATTTGCAAGAGGTAATCTTATCAAGAGAAAGTGAAGGAGTGAGCAGAACTCTTTTATTGCCTATATAACTTCAACTTCTTAGAGACAAGCAAGCAGTCTCTTGTTTTGGGAGGTGAAAGTCACTCAAAAAAATTTTGCACATGTACACAGCAATTGCCTACAAAACGTGCCTGCTGGGCTTGGTACGACACACCAGCACCTGTTGGTCTCTTGGAGGCACTGGCAGAGCTGTTTCCCCCACACTCTGCCTCCCTTCCCTGCACAGGGGGTTTGGAGATGCTGTGGGTGACCTTCATCCTTGCTGTGCACTGAACCACAGTCCCTGGTCCAGACATATCCCAAATGCAGAGCTTGATGTTCAGAGGAGCCTGAATTCTGCCTGGATCCCACAGATGGCAGCTGGGAGCCTCCTGCCCGTGCTGTTGTGTCTTGTGGCACAGGTGACCCTTCTGCGTGTGGGCAGCCACCCTCTTCCAGGGTGCTTAAAAATACACCACAAAACCTCTCTTGGTTTTGAACCTGTGTGTCTCCATTGATGAAGCACCCCCTTGGTCCCTGACCTGGGGTCAATGACTTTAAAGGACATTAACTAGCATTGACTGAGAGATTTGCTAAAGGTCAGGGCTTGAATAATTCAAGGCCCATAAAGATTTCACTAAAGTTGAGGCCCTCTGGGCAAGTACCTAGTTCACGTGGGCAGGGTGTCCATATGTGCCTGACAAATGGGGATGGTGCTGCTCACACGAGTGGTCTGGGGAGGCTTGTCTGGGAGCTGTATATCTCTGCTTTATGATCTTGCATGAGCAGCTCTAGGGCAAAGTGAGATGGCCAAAGAGAGTGGCACGAGAGAAGGAGAGTTTGTTTTGTTGGCAGAAACCCGTGTGCACTTTTTATATCCAACTTCTGCAGCTGCTATGAGCTCTGCAGCTCACAGTGTCCCATCTCTGCTGAGCACCCTTTGGTTGGAGCCAGCAGTGTGGTGGCCAAACTGGATCTTTCTGCACGGAAGAACTTCAGGGTGCAGGACACGTCGTTCCTGGTCCCAACAAAAACACATCCCCAAGATGCAACAGGATAATTCCACAGTCCGTGTTTAACTTGTATTCAGAGCATGCCTTAATGGGCAGGATGCTCTGCCTGGTGTCACCCCGTGCCTTTGAAAGGAACACAACAATGACTGGAGGGGGTATTCTGAGCTCTATACCAAAATCCAGCCTGAAAATAGCATTGAGATGGAGCATATGTGTCTCGGAAGAGCCTGTCACTTCATCCCCTTCAGAAAAGGCTGTTGACTTAAGGGAGTTACAGGACTTAAACCTCCAACAGATCTGGGCGACACCAAACCCACCCTACATTGTTGTATGACTCCGAACTGGGGCTCCTGCACTGGGGCACGTCTCTCCCAGTGGGGCTGAGTCCTTGTGCCACCTCACCCTGGGGATCAGGCACCTGCCAAATGGGCTTCTGCGCAGACAGGGAAAAGGCAGAGGTCCTGGGGCAAGGCGGGCAAAGAGGATGCTGCCTCCTGAGCTGGAAGATCTTCACAGCAGCCCGTGCCTGCTCCAAAGGTTTCTCAAAAAATTGGAGGAAAAAAATTGCAGGTTAGGACGGGCTTGTAAGTTTTACAGGCGCTGTGTCTTGTCCTGCAGCCGCTCCCCTCCCCTTAGGTGTAGCATCTCTGCGTGGTTCTCTCATGCAGGGCAGGGCTGGGTCTGACAGGCACAGCCTGGAGACCCCATGGGCTGTTTGGGAGAGCAGGTTGTGAGAAAGGTGTGGGTTAGGACGTGTCTGAAGGTGAACGAGGTCTGCACCGTCAGATGCTGTGGTGAAATGTGTCAGTATTTTACCTTTTTTTGGTGAATGTGACTGGTGAGAGGCTTTTCTGTGTTCAGGGTACGATACAAGCTCAGCCCAACAACGCATGGAAATAAATCTACAGGCTTCAATGAAGCTACTCCTATGAGTAAGAGCTACTTAAATGAGTAATTGTTAGCAGTCTTTGTGTCTCTGTTATTGTAACTTTGAGTAATTCAGGAATGACTGTAGATGTATCCATATGATGACAGTTATTTCAAAGTTTTCATTCAAAGCTCTTCCAAAAAACAGGTGATGCTGTCTAAAAAGAGCATTTTATAAATGAACCAGACAGTCATTTGAAATTGCATTTCCTTTGTTTGCCGTTAATAATAAAAGCGTATCTCTTTATTTGAAATTTCTCCTTTCTTTTTTTCTTTCCCTCTGCTGGAGCACAGAAAGGATTCACGGGGCTTTGTGCCGGGGCTGGGGCTGGAGTTAGCTCCAGCACCAGCTGGTCATAAAGCTACAAACATGGATCTATATGCTTTAAAAATCAAGAGAATTGCCTAGACAATCATTGAAATGGCGTTTGGTTCAATTCCATGTTAAAAAATTATTTTGAAAGTTTGACCTGGTGTTATAGGGACTTTTTTTTTCAATTCTTCTAAGACTAATCCCAGTTTACCTTTTTTTCTTTTCTTTTTTTTTTTTCCCCTTCAGGTTCAACCCCTTTTATCACACTAAAGTGCCAATCAATATTGTGAGATAGATGTTACATCTTAGGTTTTTATAACATTACTTGTCCCAGAAGGGATACTGTATCTTTAAGGAAATGGACCCGATATCCTGTTTCTGAAGGATTAAAACACTTTAAAGAGACAGAAGAGGCTGTAAACCCCTATCATATTCTTATTCTCTCTTCATTATCTTGTCCAGTATCTATCCCTGCTGAGTAAATCTGGTTGTGTGTTTCTCCAAAGTGGTCATAAGAAGAAATTTATTTACTTCTCTTTGCACTGGAGGGGCATTACTGGGTTTCAAGGCTCTCCGAAGTAATAAAGATTTTGCAGTGTGTGCAGAAGGAGCAGAAATTCAGAACTTCTTTTCCCCCTCTGAGGTCGTTTGGCCGGCCTAAAGGGGAGACACTTCTCATTTTCTGACAGGCTTTATTTCCGTAAGATTTTCCAATTAGCAGGAAAAGGTCACACTAATGTTAGTGCTGTGTGGAGGAAGGGGGATCCAACTATGCAAACAGAGATCTCCTTGAAAGGACAATATAAAAATACCGTGTTTTCCTTCATTTTTCCATTAAAGCTGGGAGGGGAGGGGTGTGGAAGTGGGCACTGCCTGACGCGCCTGTGTTTGCCGGAGGGGCAGGGACGGCTCCCTCTGGCCTGGGATCAGCACTTTCACTCCGTTTCTGGACCTCGCTTTTCTCTGAAACAGCAAATTGCCTTCACCCCCCTGTCTGTGTGTTTTTCCACCTGGGTGGAAATCAGGCAGCCCGACCGATTTCCACCCTGCCGGGGCGAGGGGCAAGGAGACAACAAGCGCAGCGCGCGGTTTTCCTCTTGCTGCCGATTGATTCCGGAGAGGAATTGCGGGTGGGGTTTATTTTGGATGGTTGGTTTGGGGATTTTTAATCAATCTGAGCTGAAAGCAAACAACACTGACTGCAGGCTTTCCCCCCTCCCCGCTCTGTGAGCCCTGCTAGAAGCATCTCTCTGTAGCTCTCCCGGCAGCTTTTGTTTTCCATGCCGGCTGTGTGTCCCCACGCACGTGCATGCCAAAAGCACAAGAACTTTTTCCAGCGAGGTGAAGAGCCGGGAGGTGTCAGGACTTGCTCACGCTCAGCTTTCAAAGAAGCCTCACATTCTTCCTCCTCGCAGGCAAGCATCTGTCTCTATTTTTATAGCCCGGGAACAGCCGTGGCCCCAACTTGTGCCCCTTTCTCCACGGAGGGGCCGTAGCATTTAAATTTGGCTACGGGCATGGGGAGAGGCAGGTGCACAAGCCTGGAATCTCTCTGCAGGCGTTGAAGTGGTCCAGCTCCTCCCCGGCATATTTCCTCCTTAAACACATAACTGGCTTTGCAGCCAGGGAGCTGGAAACCATCTCAAGGAGTCAATTTGGGCTTGAAGGTGTTGTATTAGGGCGAACGGAGCAGAGTTCCTACTGACACTCCCAGGCAGACAGTTGTTGCAAGGAGAGGTTCATGGGAGATAAGAAATCTGTTAATTTTATGCTGTAACTTGCTGAACAGCACACATGCACACATACACGTGTGTGTGTGTGTGTATGTGTGTGTGTGTGTATATATAGCTACCAGAGAATTATTTCACAGGAAATTAAATATTTGCAGCTCTCCCACACCATTTCATATCTTGCCAATTCCCATAACCCCCTTTTCAGATCACCAATCCCTGCTGGAGCCCAGAAACTGTCTATCATAACCAGAAGTTTATACACTGGGAAACATTTCTGCACCAAATCCTTCACTGGAGTAAGTTGGCAGGATGCCACCGAAGTCAGAGCTGTTGCAGTGATTTACACCAGCTGCAGATCCAGCCCAGAGAAATGTGAACAACTCAGTGAGCTTTGTGCATCAGGGGGTTACACGGCGAGTCCCTGAGATAGTAAAAGCTAAAATATCCTGATCTCCCAAGGAGCTGATCTGAATAGTATTTTTTTCATCCGCATTAAGCAGTAGGCTTAGGCTGCACCATGGAAATCATCCCTTCCTTTTTGTTGAAAAGTGATGTTTTATCTTCGCTGAGTTTCCACTCTGACATTTATACCGAATGACAATTAACTTTCCTTTCCCATTAATCAAAAGTAATTCTCTTTCTGACAGCGTTTGGCGCTTGTGTCTGGGCGTGTGTGTAACTCTGCAGCCCTTCACACGGAGGGACTCTGCATTTTTGCAGGGGGACTGGGGGTCTCCCCTGGGATGTCCCTACAAGAGAAGCCACTGCAGGAGGGCAGTTTGTGGGGTTGGGTGAGACAGGGACTCGTGGGGGAGCACTGAGAGCAGGACTTGAGCTGAGTGGGAGCACGGGGAAGGATGGTGGCTCCCCAGGAGCAGGGAAATCCAGCACTGCTGGCTTCCAGCGAGCAGCTTGCACTCCCAGACGACAGCAGTGGAGCAGGGAGACAAAGCACGATTCCCTTCACTGCCCTCCCTTTTCCCAGCAGAGCAATGGAGCAGCTGCCAGGCGTTTTTCCCACCTGCACCTTCCCCTCGTTCGGGTACCTGCCGTGTCTCTCTTCCAGCCCTCTCCTCAGGGACCAACCAGCTTTGGTCCTAGTCACAGGAATTTGGGTAATAAATCCCTTTTAGCTGTGGTTTGCAGGGTCTGAAGCTCCTCCAGATCCCCTGCAGAAACACAAGGCAATCTCTTGCTCATGCTGGAGTGGGTGGCAGTGCTCCCGTTTGCTTTAGTGGCACAGGATCAGAGTTCACAGGGGATTTCTGGTGAACTATTTCAGCTGGGAATTAACCAGGGTCATATTTGGAGGAGGAAAAAAAAAAAAAGAGAATTTTTTCTTTTTTCTTTTTGTTTAAATATGAAGCAGCAATGTTGCTTGATTTTTTAAAGTAGATGTGAAAGAGAGAAAAGGTGAGAAACCTCTTTTTTAAACTGATTTTACGCAATGTCCGAGTGTATGATGCATCAGTGAAACCAAGAAAATTGCCTAAATGTTTGTTTTAACCTTAGAAATATAAATTAACTTTTGTAATAGCCCTCAAAATAGCCCTGTCTGCTGCAGCACAGTTTGGAGAGGCGTAAGCTGACGTGCAGGGATGCTCCGTGAGTCACTAATTGAGTCAAGTGCAGAACCTCAAACCCTCATTACCAGAGTTGCCTGTAGGTTTGTTTGTGTCTTGAGGTAAACTGAAAACCTGCAAAAAAACTCGCAAAAGTGCTTGTGATCAGTGAAGCTGAGATTACTGTTCTGATTTCAATATTCTGCTCATCTGCTGGAATTCATCCAGCATCTTATGGTGGAGGTCCAAAGAGGAGCCACCTTCCAAAAACTTCTGCATCCTCACTGATTCAATAAATCAGACACTTAAACCCCAAAGGTGTTTGCTTAGGGAATTCATTCTTAGGGACTGGCACTTACTCTTGATCTTGGTTTGCAAATTTGTTCTACCTACCTTTCATGCCCGTTGGCTGCATGCTGGCAACGCTTGGTTTGCAGGGATGTTTAGGGAAATGAACGTGGGGTAAAGAGTTGGAATTTGTTGCATGGCTGTGGTGATTTGTGATAAGTGGCTGTGCTTTGGAGATAGATAAATTTAATAAACACTCAGGGGATATAAAATAAATTAATCCCTACTGTTTATAGGATAAGACATGGTGTTTAATAACATTAATGCTGTTGTACAGAGTAGTCAAGAGCATGTCAACATTCTGTTTTTATCTAGACCGTAGGAACCCCATGGGTATTAGAGAGCACACATTTAGCACCAGATGTAGCTGTAGGGCGACCCCAAGCCATAAGAATCGAATGCCATTCAGCCCTCAGATGGCTGGATCTGGCACTCAGTCCCTGGTGGAACTGGTGCCTTCCTGAGCTTTCAGGCATGAGTTTGCATTTTTACTTTCCTCTCCCAAATTCAGCTGTTTGTAAAGCTTAAACCTTGGCGCGTCCACCTGCTCAGCTGGCTCAAGCCACGGCTCCCCTGCAGGGCATGGCCAGAGCCCCACGCTGAGCTACATCCGACCCAGGACTTGGTGGGACATTGTTATTTAGCTGAGCTGGTGGTTAATAAAAACAAAGCCAGACCAGATATAGAAACCTGCTGGAGAACCTGGATCGTTTCAAAGATTTGACAGCTCGTGGGGCTGTGAGAATCCCTCTGCAGGACTACCCAATCCTCTTTCGTTGGGTGTAGGGCAGCTGCAAAAATGCATTTGACATCTTCAAGTTGTTGAAGCCATGCAATGATGCAGTCTTTGCTTTTTAGTACAAGCAATTGTTGTAAAGAATGGTTTTCAGAATTCAGAGAACATACCAAAACCAATGGAGGGCATACGTGTAATGTAAAAAATCAAGCAGATAATTCCTGCTGGATAACTCAGCATTGCCAGTACCGCCTTGAGTAGACGGTATTGACAGTCACTTTACAAATAATGGAGTTATCTGAACAAACACGAGGAAAAAAGGTGCAGCTATCACATTTTCTGTGAAGGGACGTTGATGTTGGTCTTTCTTTTGCAGGATGCCTCTAAGAAAAAGTATTTCTTGCTGTTATAATACATGCAAACAAGCAGAGAGAGATTTGCATTGAGTTGGCATTAGTTTTGTTAGGGCTGCCAAAACTGTGGCTCTCTGCAAGTGATATGTTTCACATTGCAGCATTCCTCTCAAAACTTGCAGAACTAAATAAATAATGGCACCGTGGATGAAACTGGAGAAAACTGAGCAATGCTCAAGCCAGGTGCCTAGAATTTCTATCCAGGCTGCCAGATTTTCAACAAATTAAACTTTTCAGATCCAATTCTGTAGTCTTTATGAAATTTTGATGCTAATAAAGCTTTGAATGGAATGAAGTTTTTGTCTTAACAGAGTGCCAGGGATTTTACATAGAGCATCTCAGCCAGAACCTGTCAAAACGAGTGGAGTGACTACTGCTGATTTTTATGAGCACTGATGAGGCCAATCTTGAGACCTTTTTGTTCCCTGCTCCCTGTTTGCTGGATCTGATTTCTCGTTGCCTCTCCTGTCACTGCTTGGGGCTTTGTCAGCAGCTGACCATGCCGACCACGCTGACCACGATTTTGAGAAGGTTTCTTCTATTTCTGACTGGTTTTCTTCTTGCGAAACTTGTCATGTAACCTTTAATTATACTAGCACAATTTTGGCTTATAATTATATAATGATATATATATAATGCCAGGGTTTGCTCATCAGCCTTATTTGCAGATAAAAACTGACTGCAGATGAAAACCTGTATACAGATCTTGTAGTGAAATTTTAAAGCTTGCCTAATTTCAGACACCTGCCTAAATTTCTTTAATGAATAAGGATCAGTTCAGGCATATCCTTGCAACCAGCCACTTACCTATGCATACTGAACTCAGGCTGAAGTAGGTGAGCAGGCAGGAAACACATCTCTTCACAAAACAGCTCCACACGCTTTAAAAAGGCTCAGAAGAAACTTCCAGCTTTGCAGAGTCTCTATCTGTGGCGCTCTGACCTCCTGGCAGCAGCGGCCCACTGAGTGTTGCTCTTGGCTGGAGCTCTCCTTAGTAATTTGGGTGATAGGATGAACAGGCATTTCAGTGACACAGACTAGATCCTCATGCAGCAGCCCATCAGGTCTAATCAGCTGGCTGTTTTCCATGCACACTGACTGATGCTTTCTTGGGCAAGGTGAGTGGATGGTAACTTTTAAAACTGAAGAACAGGTTAAGTAATGGCAGTTGGATCTTGGCTTCAAAAGAAGAGAAAGGATTACTTTATTGCATGCAGAACTAGCAAGATGGTGACTCTTCACAATCTGAGTTATTCACTCGTCTGAAGATGCATGAGGAAATCTTGCATTCACCTGAACCATCACAGCAATCCCAGCAGAACATGTGCTAAGTTGATATGTAGCCTTTGTTTTCTTACTGGGCTTGAGTGACTGGACAGACTCAGGAGCTGCAAAATTCAGTTCCAAATGCCTGAATTGAGAAAGTTTGTTCAGTCCTTTCCAGAGAGGAAACCTTTCCAGGCCGCCTTTCAAACTTCATGAAAACTCCTTTGGTCCAGAAAGCTAAATATTGTAAGATACACATTTTGAATGGCTGGCTCTTGGGATGGAAATGGAAAATCTGAAGTTGGGCTGTTTGGGGGGCAAGGAGCAGAGGAGCAGAGGAGATCTGAGCCCAGGTGCACTCAGAAGAGGAGTTGCTTGAAGGCACCCTGAGCAGTTAGCCGGAGTTTCACCTAGAAGAAGATAATGAAAATAGAGTAGGTTTTCACCCCTTGATGTCTCTAAGGCGCAGGTGCCTTATTGAGAGTTTCAGGGATGCTCTTTATCCCCAGTGTTGACAAGAAAGTATCTTGTCTCTTTCCTCAGAAAGCAAAGATATTTGATCCTCCAGCCTATGCCTTGGCTTTCCCTCTTCAGCTGCTGATCTGCAGCAGGAGTTGTTTTCAGGGGCTTTGATTTTGGATAATGAATCACGAATTCTCCTGCACAGAGAAGCCACCTAGCAAAGCCCATGTGTGTTGGGCTAGTCCAGGATGTGGTGTAAGAGTTGCCTCCTTGAGACATGGGCTGCCTTCCCCCAGAGCAGGGCGATGAATCTGGCCTGCCTACACACCATATGAAACTTTCAACCACAGTTTGGTACACCGTGTACTGAAGAGTTCTTCTTTGACGAGAATGAAACAGCAGTTTGTTTGTGACTCGATGGGTATATCAAGTACAGTTTGAAAAACAACAATCAGATTAAGGTCCTCGGGAAATCCAGGCAACGGGAGGTCCTGTTTCCTGCTGAAGCGCCCAACCTTCCAGGAAGGAGAAACAGCAGAACTGGAGAGGACTAGGAAGAGTTAGATCAGAAAACGATTTTAATGCCTCAAGAGCTCAGGAGCTTTCAGGCTCACAGCTTTGGCCTTAGGCACTTCATCTGCCAGTCAGGCACCCAGCTCCTCTTTTTGGAACCGATTCTTCCTAAATTAAGAGTCTAAGTGCTGTAATATAAATAAATAATAAAATTAATAAAAAATAATAAAATTCAGTATTAAAATTGCCATTGGGAAAACCAATAAAAGAAAAAGCCACCAACCATGTAATGGCTACTTTTAACCACTTAACATACAGTTTAAATCTCTAAAGAGGAATAATAATACATTTATTTCTGAAGTACCTGAAGTTGCCAAAGGCACTCAGGGTGCTCTGCGATATAAAACCGTTTCTAAAAATAAAATAGCACATTATAAAAAGGCTCTGTGTAGTGAATGTACTTAGTGAGCAGGTGAAACGTTTCTGACAGAACATTTTCCTCTTGGAAGAGGCCGGTCCACTTGAGCTGGATCCGTTTGAGGGGGTGTCCAGTGTGAAGCTAGCTAGGCATTTCCGGGTTTTTTTACGAAAAAACCTTCCGGAGGTGCCAGCTGTGGGACTGGAACGAAAGGCAGATGGTTGAAGTTGTTGGGGACGGAGCCCCTTGGTAACCTCCTGCAGTGCCAGGGATGCAATGCCAGGGATGCCCACGGGAGCCTGGGCTCCTCCACAGCCCAGCGCCACCTTCCCTAACTCCCTCGGGACAGAAAAGCCCTCCCAGCCATGCAGTCCTAGGAGCAGGTGTAGAACCAATCCCTTTGCCAGCCGCAGCTCCCCGGGAGCCCGGGAGTGCAGCAGGGACGGGCGGCTCCGGGGCTGCCCGGGCGCTGCCGGCCGTGCCCCGCAGGCATCGCTCCCGGGACGGAGCCCGCGGCAGCGCCTCTGTCCCTCCGCAGCCAGCTGGCAACGACCCCGGCGTGGGGCCCCGCTGGAAAGCGAAAAAATAAAGCCGGGAGGAGGATTCCCGAGCTGTGGAAAGGGGAGAAGAGGAGGAGGGTTTGTTGTTATTTGCGGTGGCTTCGTTTGTACCGAAATTCCTTCCACAATGAGCCGCGCGTCTCCGGCGGCAGCGCTGGCCGGGCTCCACGCGGATCAGCTGCTTGAGATTTTTTACGAGCGGCTCCCCCTCCCCGGCTCGGTCGGATCCAGGCCGCGGTGATGCAACAACGCTTCTTGGAAAGCCGCGGGCTCCGGCCGGAGCAGTTTCCAGAGGAGCTTCTTTAGAAAGTTGGCTGTCGGAAAGGGCCTGGGAGGGAGCCGCGTTGCGCTTTCATCTGTGTCCTAGGGCCTAATTGAGTTGAATACAAATATAAACTTATAACAGACGCTTCAGTCGCTCTCTTTAGCTCGTCTCACAAAAAGCCGGTTTAATGATCTTTCTGAAGGCTGTTTCACTGAGGCAGCAGAAAGGCACCAGCTTTACATCATTACTGAATAGTGCATAAAGGAATTATTTAGCAAGATGTTCTGTTTGTTAATAGACCCAAATCACAGTTTCTTTTACCAAATACTGCTTTTATTTGAGGTCTTTGAATGAATTTCATTCAAACAATGCTAACATCTGATGATAAAAACCACTAATGAGAGGAAAATCATCCGCAGTTTTGATCTAGAGCTCTCATTAATTCCAAACTTTGCTTTTAGTTCGTTTTGCTGATCAAATCATTAGAACAGTTTTTATTGCCACTTTGGCTCCCTCCAAAGAGAGTCAGCTTTCCACAAGCTTAAACTCAGTTCTCTTTGTTTTCCTAACACTGAGTGGCATCTCTCAAATGGAAGAAAGTGGCCCAGAAGGGAACTTTATCCAATGCCCAGGGAAGAGACCCCCAAATCCAGACCGAATAAACCTGGGGATGGAGTTTGGTTATTTTCTCTTTAGGTCTTGGACCAAACACCTCCACAGATAAGGTTTTTGTTTATAGGAGGATATTTTTCCAATAAAATATGGAAGATACTTCTTTGTCTAGGGACATTCAGCACTGCACTGTGGAAATTTTTGCTCGATATGTGATGATTTCCATACTTGTTTACACTGCTCCTTATACCTATTAGCACATGCTGGGCTGCCTTGTAAATTGTTATTAATTGCTGTATAATTTTCTGCAGTAGTACCAAGCTGCAAGCTGTGCCTTTTTTTCTTTCTTTCTTTTTTTCCTTTTTTTTTTTTTTTTTTTTTAATAAGATGAAAGCCTGAAATTGCAAAGTTTGAAGATCTCTGAAAATTTTATGTGGCACTTTCCTCACGCCCCTGTCCAGGAGCTGGAGGAGGGATTGAGGTGCAGGTGCATTGCACCAAATAGATACAGACAATATTCAATGGTGATACCATTCTCTATCCAAACATTATCCAAATATTGTGCATGAATCCTTGCACCCTCTTCCCTTGCACAGCCAGAATTGTTGACATATCCCTGGGAACTTAAAAGCACATGTTAAAAATAGTAAAATATAAAAAGGGAAATCAGCAAGGAAGGCTAAAAGAGCCCCTGCCCTCCCACCCTGGGCTCCACCGTGGTGCAGCAGGACACAGGTCAGGCCTTCGAACTGACTCCCCAAAACATTTGCCCTCTTAAATTGCCCATGCCCTGGAGGTTGGAGGCCAGGCCATTGCAGTACTTGAAATTTATGAAGATTAATGAAGAAGGCAGACAACAGTTCTGTGTTAGGAGACCAGGAGACAATTCAAACTACATTAATGGCAAGAAATAGAGAAAGCCATTTATGTAAGGGATAGAAGTGAAGGGGTTTGCATGCTTGGGTTGTAAACTAATTCGCATTGCCTTACACTGTCTCACTAGCTGATTTTTTTCCCCTTTAATTTAGAATCTGCTTATTATGTTATTTTAATATAAATATAGATGTGGAACAGTGAACAAAAGGCTGTATTTAAGACAAGTGGGGAAAATAAATAGTGTTGCAAAATCAGCTTTTGCTGGTGGTTCTCACCATTCCCTTTCCAAGATCTTCCTGCACGAGTTCAGCAGAATGAATTGTTGTCTTAACCATGGAGTCGCTTTTAGGTGTAGGTGGTTTACATCGTGAGCAAGAAAATGTCCTGAGATCTGAAAAGAAGAGGTAAAATAAAACCAGAGTTGTACCTCTCAGAGTTCAGCTGTGTGTTTGAGAGGTGGCCTGTGGGGAGTGCTGGCCACAGATGAGTGGTAGGAGCTCATTTCCAAGGCACTGCACTGACTTGTGTGGTCAAGTGAGAAACCAAGATTCACAATGCTGTGACTCCAGCGTTTGTTCTTCTTTTTGGCATCTTCCCTCTGAATAACTTTGCCGCTCAACTTGTTCAAGAATGATCCTGGCTTTGCTGGGCTATCTGAGGAGCATAACCTTTGCCCAGCTGGGGATGATTTTCCCTCAGAAATTCTAGAGTTTATGGTCCAGGTTCTCTTCATACCTTAGATTTTCTGCAGTGAGAAGATGTTCCTGTAAGATCAGACCAGGTTTTTTTGGATGCTCTTGTTGGAAAGCCCGTTTTTCCCAGTGACCAGCAGTCATAAGTGTTTAAGCTTAGTATCTAATGTGAAAGATTTTTGCAAAACCAGTATTATTTGGCTGGTGGGTCTAAGAGTTTGTACTCTTGAGCACCTTCTTGAAGGCTATGGCCTCTTCTTTCAGTGTCCCACATCACTCAGAGTGAACTTCTCTCCTGCAGGAGACCCTCGCAAGGCTCTGTGTGCAACTCCAGTGAGCTTGAGCTCTGTGTGAGGGATTTAAGGGGGAGTCAAGTCATGCATAGACTAACTTGAAGTGAGGCGTCTTCATTGGTGGGAATTTCATCCTACCCAAATTCCTTGCCCTGGCAGATTTGCAAAGCTTAGCCTTAAAGGTCAGTCTAAGTTTTATGTACATTCTAGCTGAAGGGAGGAAGAAAAGCTCTCCTTTAACCTAGTTTATTGCAGAGTTTTGAAAAAACAAAGAGCACAAAAAAAAATTATGCACAAACTTTTTTAATTTAAAAAATAACTTCTGCAGAGAAGTGAGGCACGAGTTGGGCAGCAGAGGAAGTAAGCGCACTCCTCTCCTAAAGCTGCCTTAGCAGAGAGGTGGGAGCTTGGCACAGAGCACAGACAGCTCAGCTCAAGTGTGCCCTGCTCGGTTCTTCAGGTTGTTGCTTTGTGGTTTTGTTTGTTAGACTGAACGTGGGTAAAGCTAAAGCAAACACTGGTATTCACTGGAGATTGATAAGAGAGAGGTCACCTCTAGTAATATGTAGTGGAATTATTCTCCACAGAGCTCAATTTTAATTACATACTGGTTTAAGAGTATTACTAGCACAAAACCCTGCTACCTGTTTATGCTTCCAAAACCTAATGGAGTTGTATTGAATAACTGAAAGGCCCCCAAATCACACTGACAACTTGTCTTCTAAACTCTGTTATGTTTTGTCTTAGCACAAGTGCCAGTGCTAAAGATTATTGATGCAACTGCTTGCTTTTAGATGCTGAATCACATTAGCCTCCCTCCTGCCCTCCTATTTCATTAAGAATCTGGCTGCAGATCAAAAAATGTAATGCCTTCTTCATGTAGGGCCCCATAACTTTCACAAGCCCTAAAAAAACAACTGGCAGTGCATTGATTTCTCCCTTGGTTTTTTTCCCCCTGTTCACTTGTTAGCTTTTGTTCTGTTCCTCTTTCCCTCTTTTTTCATTCTTTCTCTTTCATCCACTGTCTTTACTTAATTCTCATACTTTCTCTTCCCCTCCCCTTTTTTTTTTTCTTCTCTCTCTTTCTCTCCCTCTTTCTCCTCTACCCCTTTTTTTCTCATGGAGTGGTGAGAGAGAAAAATAGAAGTGGGAGGAGGGCAAGAGGTCAGCATGTGAGGAATTCCAGTGTAGCAGACAAAGCCAAAACAATAATGTATGCTCATATTTTGAATCTGATATTTTTATATATCTGCTCAGAACAGAGTAATTATAAGTTGTTATTTTGTTTTTCCATAGGCTATTTTTTTTTCCATTGCTGCCGTCTTTGTTTCAATTTGAACAAGTCAGTGCTCTCACAACTTAGTTTCATTCAGAAAAAAAAAATTCCTGTATGGAAGGATCTCCCAAAAGCTCTGCTGGAGCAAAGAGCAGAGTGTGACCTTACTAGAAGCAGTGGGACTCTTGCCAGGGGTTTCGATGGGATCAGGATTCACCCCTCGATTCTGGATTCCAGCCAGGGAATTAGGTCCATCTGGCCTGTAGGTGCTCCAGGAGATGCCCAGAGCTCGGCCCTGATCTTCGCAACAGGTTCAGCTTTTAGCCCCAGATGTGGAATGTGGCAGGACTGTAAGAAATGAGGGTTTGTCCAGTTTGGTGAGGAAAATAATTCCTGCAGAATCATAGAACGTTCCGAGTTGGAAGTTTCCAAAATATGACTGTGTGCCCTGCCTTCACGTGCCTGAGGCCAACAGATGTGTCCACACGGGTGCACAAGCAGGAATTCTACCAATACATGGACCTTTATACCTTCTTTAATTGACTTGCTGCCCAAATTTCTCCTGCTTGGGCATCTAACTGCCTTCCCCGAAACAGGAAGAAAAATCTTCCAAGTTTCCTAGAGACACAGTTTTAAGTTCTTGTTTTAATAGACTGACACATCATTTTTGACAAGATCTTGAAATCAATATTTCTCCCCAAACAGAGTCACTTGTGTATTCTTGCTGTATTTTTTCTTCCCTCACAGCGTGTCTGTGTGTTTCCAGTCAGAAACAGAAAGCAGCCCTGCATTTATCATTTCACCGACAGTGGTGTTCAGAGCTAAAGCAAATCAAAATCTTTGCTGAAGAAAAGTCTTGCAGTCACACAATGCCCGTGTTAATATCTTGATTTGTTACTTGCTGATTTTAAGGAACATGTTTGTTTATTTTTTTACTTATTTAGTGCTATACAGCCCAAGGCGTTTATTGGTATAACTTTTAAAGTCGCTTCATTTGGAACAAGTTTCACGTAAAGATCATATTAATTAGGTCCTACACCTAAAGTTCATCTTAATTAGCATTGTTTCTTTCCCCGAGGTTCTAGTAATTTGTTAGAATTCAACGTGGATATTCTGGAGCCTTACAGAGGGATAATTAGTCAACTGTTCCTATTTCCACTGCCTTTAACGTGAGCAGGATTAGGCCTGCAAACCACGGTGTGTGACTCGATACAACCATGGCAATACCATTAAACATTTTAATAAATCTCTCTCACAGAAATACCCATAAATGCACACATGCATGTGCATATCCAATCCCATTTATTCTGAATAAGGAGAGTAACTCTGCTGTGGCAGTTGTCTCTCATGTGCCATTTATTTTACCCATGTAAATTAATTTAGTTGTTTTTCATAACCATTCACATATTCCACTTCATTTCACAACTAATTTCTGGGACTGGTTTGATAGTCAGCTATTATCTTTTTGGACGTATGTACCTTCTTCTAATTTCTTGTTGCCATAACTGAGCAGTTACTTGGTTCTTTGTGTAATATTAAAACAAGTCTGATGTCCTTAAACAGGAATAGAAATAAAATAGGAAACTTTTAGTGGAAAAAATGCTTCAGACTGAAGTTGCACGAGGTCTGTATGAGACCTGTATGAGGTGTTATGTTTTTTGGAATTTATTTTTGCTGAGTAGGGAAAATTAGCTGAAACCCTGTAAAAGCAGTGTACAAAAACGTTTCCTATGACAAAGCACAGGCATTTAATACTGCAACATATGGCATCATATCTTCCCTAAAATAATCTTGAACAATTTCCAGGCAACTGTAGTACTGGAATGTATAGAAAATATTAGGATTTTGTATGTGTATATGAAAAGCACCACTCACAGTTATAACAAGTGCAGCAGCAACAGGGCCTTTGGACAGATTTCTCCGAGTGTCAGAATATTTAATGCAGATAGATGCACAGATGACTTTCCAAAATCACTGAAGAAGTTTAGTTTTGAAGCTCTAGATGCCTTCTAGGTGCTGTCACAGAGCTGGACCTTGTGTGCAGGTGCGTGAAGTGACCTGCTGACGAAGTGCACTGTGTAAGAAAGATGTGTTTTGGTTTGGGGGATTTTTTTTTTTTTTTTTTGCATAACTTGTTTTCAACATGAATTTTGTATCTTTTCCTTAGATACAAGGAAAATATCTCCTTAGTGCCTAGTAGGCACTTAAGAGAAAGCAGCTGATTTTCCTAGGCTCATTTCCAAATACCTGAGTTCTGTATCTCAGAGGAATTGAGGTGTCAAACCGAACTCTGCATACAGGTACCTGAGTCAGATTTGGTTTTGTCAGTTATGGCTGCTGGGAGAGGGTCAGATTCGGGATGACAGAATGAGACCAGATGAGGCTTTGCTGTGTGCGTGTCTGTGCTGCAGGCAGGGACGTCCTGTCACCACCTGGAGATGTGCTCCAGATTGCTTTGGTGCCGTTGTTCCAGTCACAGCCACATCCAGGGTGCAGTGAAATGAGCTTCATCCCGGGCTGACAACACAGGGATGTCACCGGGGCCTCCAGAGAGCGTGGCCGTCCCTCACTGAAGGCCGTGTCACCCAGGGCCTTTCTGCGCTGGCTCCCAGAGCTGGCACAGGACAGGCCCTGTGAGCTCACACCGATCGCCCTCCCTGCCATGGCACACCCAGGCTGCCCATGGCACACCCAGGCTGCCCTCTGAGCGGGGAAGGGAGCCCTGGGTCTGCCCCGCTCCGCTGGAGAGGAACCGCGGCTGCCACGCACCAGGGCTGCCCCCGGGCCGCTCGGACTGAGGGCAGCCACACGCTGACCACAATGACCGCGCTGACCACACACTGACCACACACCAACCACGCTGGCCACGCTGACCACACTGACCACACTGACCACACTGACCTCACATCAACCACACGCTGACCACACTGACCACACTGACCACACACTGACCACACACTGACCACACACTGACCACACAGACCTTACACCAACCACACTGACCACACTGACAGCACTGACCACACACCGATCGCACTGACCACACACTGACCTCACTGACCACGCACTGACCACACTGACCTCACACTGACCACACACTGACCGCACTGACCACGCACTGACCACACTGACCTCACACCGACCACACTGACCACACTGACCTCACACCGACCACACTGACCTCACACCGACCATGATGACCACACTGACCACACACGAACCGCATCAACCATACTGACCCCACACCAGCCATGATGACCACACTGACCACACTGACCACACACTGACCACAATGACCACACTGACCACACTGACCACACACTGACCACATCAACCACACTGACCACACACCAACCACACTGACCACACACCAACCACACAAATAAGCATGATAAAAGTGCAAACCTAAACATAATTTATTCATTTTTATTCTAGAGTTTCAATAGACTTGTACAGATGTATGGTGAGATGAGAGCACAGAATGCTAAATATAAAACCTCTGGACTGAGGTACAATGTGAGATCCCTCTGTAGTCTCAGTTCTGTGCCTTTGAGTGGGAAAATGTAAGGCACAGGATAGGCTGCAAGAGTGCCTTTCTCCTCTGGTCAGAGAATCATCATTTCTCTCACCATGATGTGTTTAGCTCATTATTATGTTGAATCAGAAGAAAATTATGTGTTTTATTTAGTGACAAAAGTCGTGTAATGGCTTCTTAAGTATAAATGGTATTGGGGTGGTAGAAGAGAAACCCAGGCGTTTTATTTCCCCCCATAACACAATCGGAGAAGTCTCTTGACTGTGCTTAAAATATCTGAGCTGGTTTAATGGAGCTTGGCACACATTTAAAAGAGAAGTGGGGGTGGCACCGACCCTGCTGTTTCCCATCAAAGGCCAAGAAAGATGTAGAAGGGTGCAGCTGGTGCAGTTTCACCCTGTGAGTTCAGAGGCAGCACCGTTCACACCTCCTGGGCTCTGCCTAAGCCTTGGGGGAAGACCCAGCCTGGGAAAGCTGGGTTTGGCCATTGGAAACCAAACTGCAACACGACTTTCCATTCCCAATGCTGGAAGTAGAGCTGGTGTGGGGTACCTCCTGTTTTCCTCACCATGGGGAATAGGTATGGATATTTCTGGCCCTACCAGCCTGTTAGGGGGTGTTTTTCTGGCTGCTGAGGTGCTGTGAGTTGTCAGTTCTACCTGCCAAATAAAATAAACCAGGATTTTGTGAAGACAGTGGGCCATAAAGCTTCTGAGGTACTTTAGAGATTGCAAAGCGTTTGCCGCCACTGACAATAAGAAGCTGGATAGTTGTCCTCAGCTTTCATGAGTTTTTCCTGCTTTAAACTATGATTTTCAGATGAATTATTGCTTCCCATAGTGCTTCGTGGTATTCTATTCATGTGATGCTGGCTCAAGACACTCTAGAAATAATTTATTCCCAGACATATTAATTTAAGTCTGTCTCTGCATTCGCCTCACTAAAGCACAATCGAGGCATGTTCTCTATGAGGTTCTGGAGAAAGAAAAAGATTTTCTGGCAGAGAGATTTGGACCCTTTCAGTAGAATTGCACTTAAACACATAATATGGATTTCAGACTTGCAGACTTTGAAGGGTGGAAATAATCAATTTGCATGACAAGATGAAGTCCTGGAACTGGGAGCTGGTACATGGCTCCAACATGAGCAGAGGTTCTGTCTCTTGTAACCTAGCAGGCATCCCTGGATAGAAATGGAGAGGAAAATTTTTGGCTAGAAAATATAGAAGTCAATGGAATTGTAGCCATTTGTTCCAGCAGAGAATTGGTGCTATAGCAGTTTTCCAGGAACCTAAAGTGAAATCTATTGCACAGCAACATTAAAATAAATACCCTAAGGGTAAAGGTGGACAGAAGAAAAGTGACAATCTTGTCATCCCACTTGAGCTGAAAATGACAACGTCATTTCATTTCATCTCTTTACTAATTCCTTCCCTGAACATGCCTTTGTTCTGCAGAGACTTCTCCAAAGAAAGCAATACCCTCAGAAAAAATTATCTTCTGTTTACTTCCTTTTTCTTGTCTTGGCAAGACAAATTTTAACTCTCAGAAATTTTTGGATGGTGTTGAGCTTGTCAGTGTGGTACGTGAAGATATAACCAAGAGCAATGGGACTGAGCCAAAGCAAATGTTGGCTGAAGAGCAGGGGATGGTCTGTGAGGGCCCTTACAGGATGGTGCAGTTTCCCAAGGGAATTTGTGGAAAAACCATCACTTGTGACAACTTTCAGCCAAACTGGACAAAACCTTTGAAAAGATATTTGAGGGGGGTGAAAGTTTTCTTCAAGGATGTGGGGGCTAAATGATCTAACAGGTCCTAACAGCGACCTGGCCAGGCTGTCAGACCCAGCCTTGCACCTCCACACCCTGGGGCAGCAGGAGTTTGTGCTCGGGGCCTCTCGCCCTCTTTGCCACACGAGGAGGTTGTTACTACATTTGTCTGGGTTTTGCTTGTGAATGTTGTGGGAGCAGGAGTTCAGTGTGTAACCTCTGGATTTCTACAACTCCCCCCACTTTCTTTGGGAAGGTGGAGACAGAGAAGCTCCATGGGATTGCAGCCCTGGGGTGGGAGAGGTGGATACCCCCACACCGTGAAGGAAATCTGGGATCTTCCTGTGCTGAGAGATGGATTTCAAACTCTAAGACAGGCACCCGACAAGCTTCTGCTATTGCTGTCCTTCCTCCTCTCCCTGTCCCTCCTCACACTGTGGCTGGACAGACAGAGTTTGTACATCCTTAGCTGTGAACCTTTTTTTCTGAAACAGCATAAGCGAATCACTGCCAGACTCTTGCATTTTAAACAACTGAAATTACAGCAGAGACAAAACATTGAGCATATATAGGTAGAGTGGATCCCGAATAATGAAAAATGCATTAGCCTAAGTCTTTTTTTTTTCCTGCCTTTTAATACAGATCAGGTAAATTCCTAAATTCCATTTTCTTCCCTGGAGATTTACATACTGAATTTTTTTTTAAGACAGAAGAGAGGTCTCTTCTGAAGTGTGCGAGTTTTGTGCTGAATGCAGTGATACAATGCTTCCCTCCCATCCACCCCCCAAAAACCCCTCCATAGCTCCAGTGTGACAGCAGATAAGCAACCAGGCTCTGAGAGGTGAAAGCAAACCACTCCAGAGCCCCTTGGGAAAAATAACCCCTTTGGAGGGCATTTTGCTGAGCTCCCTGGTTAAAATCCCTGGCAGCAGCCAGCCGTGCTGCTGACACAGAGAGCTGGAGCAGTAACAGCTCATCTACTCAGCACCTGCCAGTGAACACTTGTTTCTGCCAAGAGTAACTTGATACCAACTTCAATAATATCACAATGCGGTATTTAAATAATTTGACAAGGCTATTTGGATAACTACCAGGAATTGCTCAAGTCAGTAATTTTCCTTTTGGGAGACTAAGTTAGGATCTGCGTTTTCTCAAAGATAATATTGCCTCGTCCCATCTCTGAAAGAATTTTAAGGCATGAGTACATATATAGAGAGATAGATATTAAGTGTTGGGTTTTCACGTTGTGGGAAATGAAGGGCTGATAGTGAAGCCCAGAGCAAGTGGGTCTGCTGATACACCCCTCCACCTGCCTGGCCTTGGAGCTGTTCTCTCCCTCTGTCCTCCTTCAAGAACAGCAGAAGAGAAGCTGTTACTGTGGAGGCTTTTTGTTTTCAGAGCTGAGCCAATGGTTTACTAGGCCCTGTCTTGCTTTAATTTCTCATTAATCCATTCCAACATCACCTTGGGAAGAAGATCCCAGGACGGGATGGTGCTGTGTGCCACGTGCTGGTCACACCACCTCCAGGTGACTTGCATCTTGCAGTCTGAAAAATACAATTCTAGACCAGAAACCAGAGAAATGCATTTAATTCTAACGCCAGGTCTCGATGTTCACCAAAGGTTGCTTTGCTCTGAGTTTTCACTGTGCATGGATACATTTGTAGAGGGCGATATTGAAATTTCCCTTCGTATTTAAATGGAGGTGATTAGTTACCTGAATCTTGGAGAAAATCTCTCTCGAAACATGAGAGCTGGACTTTGTGACAAGGCTGCAGGGGCCCGATCCACTTCCCACCCAGATGAACCCTGACTGTCCAAGCTGTGAGACACACCTTGGGACTGCAGAGTATTGCCTTATTATTAACAAAAGGATTGGTCTCACCAGCACTGGGCTGGCAGAGACCAGCCCAAATGCCATTATGAGGTCATGATTTTGATTGCTTTGGAACTCATTTTCCTGATGTGAGTTTGCTGACACTGGTGGAGTTCGGAGCATCCCAGTTCATACCCTCACGTTCCCCAACTGTCCGGATGCAGGCGTGATGGATCTCCTGGAAGTTGGGTGTGCGTTCCAGCTGTGGCACCAGGCTATTGACCTCGGGGTATTTGCATTATTAGTCAGTTTTCTAAATCCTTGGAGCTGAGTACGGAGACAAGAAAAGATTTTCCATTTTGCTGGAGCTTCGAGTTGTCTGTTACGAATTTTACAAAGCACTCAAAAGGCTTTGCTTTCAGCCAATTTTCTACTCTGGCTATATTCTGTCTCATTTCTTCACAGAAAATTACTTGCTGCCAGCTAAATACAGTATGTTGATGACCTATTAATTTATGACATGCATTTGGAGCTGGGAACGAATTTATAAACAAACTTTAAGTTCTTTTTCCCCTGTGAATTGTACCAGCATTTGTTTTAATTTCCCAGTAGTCATGCTTAATGTGTCAGAAGCTATGTTCGACTGCTTGTTTTCCTCCAAAAAGAAGGGAAAAAAAAGGAGAAATAACTAACCAAAGTTCAGCTCCTGTCAGGTATTATAAGCAACACTTTGAAATGAGGTATGAATCCAAATAAAATATTTTAACTCTGTAGTATTTTACCAAAATCTGGAGGAGAAAAGGTTTACTTACTAAACAATCATTTGAGCTGCAAACCTTAAAGTATTCACCAAGGTCCCTTAAAGTTAAACAGAAAAGAAATATCTATCAGCACATTTTAATAGAAAGCAGAAGTCCTTACTAGATANAAAAAAAAAAAAAAAAAAAAAAAGCAAAGCTTTTAAAGGTTCTTTTCTCAAGTGATGCAGGAAAAATTCCTCGAGCCAGTATGGAAATTAATATAGCTGCAGGTAATCTAAATTTTTGGCATTCATTTGATGCTACAGCAACCCTGGGACCAATCCTGGGAACTCTACTTCAATTAATATTACTAAAGTCAACAGAATTCAACACAAGAGCAGCAGCAGGACGGCGCAGTGTGGCAACTGAGGGCTGCTGCCTCCACCATGGGCCTGGTCCTGCCCTGGCTCCTCTGCTCCTCCTGCTTCCAGATGTTTCAAAACTGTTTTACTCCTCCTGCAAAAGTCTAATCATTTGCTCACGTGCCGTGTCCTCCAGCAGCTTTCCAGGAGGCAGGATTCTCACACGAGGAAAAATGCCTGGACAGAAGGGTTTTTCCAGGCAGTTCCAGGGTTGTTCCCTTGCTGTACCCACCAGGAAGTCGGGGCAGCTGTTTTACAGCTGGAGATAAAATGGTGCTTAGATAAAAACTGGTGTCTGGGCCACGTGGGACAGGAGCAGGTTTGTGGCAGTACATTCTGTAAGTGGATTTTGCAGCTGGGGTTTATGTAGTGCAAGAAGTGCTTGTGGTCAGGCCTTACAGGGACTTAAGCACCAAAGTGCATTCTAAGCTGCAAAAACCCAACATTTAACAGTCCTCGAGGGAGTTCAAGTCTTTTGTCCAAACCCTGCTTTCACCAGAGGAGCGCTGGTAGCAAAACACAGTAGGTATGGTGTAAGAGAATGAGAGTCTCTCTTCTGTTCTGGTTTAATGAAAAAAAAAAAAAGTACTTTCTCACATCCACTGAAGGGATTCATGACTCTCAATTCTTTGGGGGAAATACTCCCTTTTCTCTCGTTTTGTCACAGGCCTTGAGGTCCCTGTGGGGACTGGGCTAAGTCCTGCCTGTCTCAAAGGCATTTCACACCTGGCAGCCCACACCATGTCCTGGCCTCTTCCATGGGACCTCTCTGTAGCTCCAGACCCTCAGAGCAGGACATGTTAAAGCTTGAGGGTAAGGGCAGGGACGAGTACCCAAAGCTGGCCACAGTGACACCTACATTGCTATCTCAGAACTCCAAGGGCCATGGCTGCAGTTCAGGGCCCTGTTGGTTGTTTTGTGTCTGTTTGCAGCCCTATTGACCAACAGAGACTGAGCCCTGGTGTTTGTGGACCAGCTTTTCTCACCAGGCTGTTTTCCACAGCTGAGGACACGCTACTCTCACAGCAGAGCTCTCAGCATGTCCACACTGCTACACAGCTACCCTGCTACCCTCTATGAGGGTCAAAGATTTAGCCAGTAAAGTTGATTTTTTGAGTCCATCAAAATATTTGTCGTGAACTGTATTTGTCAGGCAATTAGTTTTGGCTGCAGCCCCCTCCGGGTTTCTCGGTATTGCCCAGATGGTTGCAGAAAAAATTTCCAGCCTATTAATTTTTTGGGAGGGAATCACTTTGAATACCCTGTATTGTCTGAATGTTTGTTTCAAAAGCCAAACAGTATCACTGAAAAACTTCCTGCATTTGAAAGTGAAATTTGAGCTCATTTGGGGGGATGAAAATAATTCATCCGGCATTTTTTTAAAAACACCTAATCTTGGAAGTATTGTCAGAAACCGTTTTTAACAACCAGTGACCTTCCCACTTAGGGTACCAAAAAAAGCAGATAATTTCTTTATTTCCTCACTTGACCATGGTCTCCATCCTCTCTTAGGAATTAATAAGGCTCATCTGCACAAAGTAGAAAACTCTCCAGGCAGCTCATTCCGCTCTGCTGCTGCTCACTCAGCTGGTTTTCACACTACAGGTGTCCATTGCCTGCTTCTATCTACCAACTTTTTCCTCTATTACAACTTGTTGAGGGTCCTCCCTCAGTTATTAAATCACCAAATCATTCCCTCTATATGTTAATACCAAACGATTTCAAAGGCTGAGGGAAAAAAAAAGAAAAAAAAAAAGCCAGTAGCACATGGTCTGTCCTTCAAGCCTTTGTTAGTTATGGGCAAAAACAAACCCCATCCCAACCTAACCTCTGTGCTCTTGAAAACCATTCCTGTATTCCCTGAGCTGCCTCCGCAGCCGCTGCCGCAGCGCCCGCCGTCCTCCGGGAGCTGTCAGCAGCCTTATTCATTGTGGAGCCCAACTAATAGGAACCATCCACCTGCTCCAGGGTGACTCCATCTCTCCCCACTGCGATGCTTGCTGGGATGTGATCCTTGCCTGTTGTCATGACCTTGTTTTATTGGATGTTCTAATAGAAGCTGAAATGGATATTAGCTGTAATTACTCATTCCACAAGATTCTGTAGGTCACTCTTTGTACCAGAGTTGAGAACCTTCATTGTCTACATTGCTTAAATTACTGAACATTGTGCCATCAGTTCTGAATTAGTGCTCATTAATGAGCCTGTGGTTCGAGAAATTCCCTATTTATTATTCAGAGGCCAAGTATAATTCAGGCAGCTGCAATGCAACACTACTTGCCTGACTTTTGATCTGTGATGGAAAGGCCTGAGTTTGGTTTTATGTTAGGTTTGGGGGAGTTATTTATGCAGGGGGGAGGCACACAGCAAGCAAAGAGGAATAGAATTTTTTTTCCCTCCTAGCCTGAATGTCTCTCTTAGGTACCAGGCTTTTTACAATAAAGCAAACCTGGTTCTTTGGATGTACTAATATCTACTTGGTTACTGAGTGGATAATTCCAAGATCATATTAAATTTCTCTATAATCCTGGAGATGACTGGCCACTGCATTAACCCCCTGCATTAAATACCCTTTTCCTCTGTCTTTCACTTTTTCACCTGCTTCCTCTCTGTTCTTTCTCTCTGTCTCTCCTGAGCACGCAAATCCCAGGCATTGACACGTCAGTGCAGACTGCTGCTCCCCACTATTTTAAGCCGAAATGATCTTTTTTATGTTTTCTAACACATCCCCAAAAGGTGAAGCAGTGCCGAATTGGTCGTGCAGCACACTCAGGTGCCACCCTATGCAGCCAGTGCTGACCATGCAGTGGCCCATCCGTGATGGTCGGGGCACAGCTGCAGTGTCATCCCTGGCCAGACCCTTCCCAGGGACACTCTGGTCCCTTTGCTCTGCCCCACCTGCAAACAGGCTGTGAAAAATCTAATGGGGAAAAGATAATATTTATTTTGGGGCTCGGAGAGGAATCTGGATGAGCAGGATCTTTTTTTTCTGTGGGGAAAAAGGGAGTGCCTGAAGATATTCCGTGCTTTTGGGGGGTTTGCTAATCAGTGATGGCAGCACCCTCAGGGCAAGGCAGCCAGGAGGGAGCAGGCACCCTCGTGGCACTGCCGCTCAGCTCGGCACAGCAGGGCTTTTCCAGGGATCTGCAGTCTATGACTGAGCATTTCTTGTGTCAATAATTAACAAACATATCAATGTGATAACAGCAGGGGTGGAGATAAAGCTGGGTCTAAGACTATAATGGCTTAAAGGAGCACTTCCTGCAAGAATGCCAACAGACTGTGGTGCTTTGTCAGGAGAAAGCAAATCAAGCACTGCCTGCCTGGTATTAGCCTGCCTCTGAAGAGAGCCTAAATGCTACAGCTTTTTTGCCAAAAGCCCTAATTTTGTGGGGTTTGAAATCAGACCCGTGAAATTCCTACTATACGAACCCCAAGAAAATTTAACAAAATAATCAAGAACTCCAGAGTTTCTTCCTGCCCTGCTCTGGCAATGGCAGCATTATTTTCATTGGTTTTTGACTTGAAAATGGACCACACTTGTTTTCTTGGCCAGATCACAGTTTTGTTTAGGCAACATTTCACACATAATTATCTGCGGGGAATAGGGAACTTTCCGAGGAAAAGTCAAATTAGCAATTTTAATGCTAGAAAATTCTTGAAGGAATGCAGCTTGGGTAATTGATAGAGACCTAATCTTTACAAGTTATAGCAGTCTTTGAAGAGTCCCCAGCATATTTAACTTTATTCCGTAATTGTATGCTCGGGCTCTGAAGATATCTTAAGACTTGCTATTTATCTGCCTGGTGAGGCGCAACACTTTCTTATTAAAAACATATCTATCATGGTTAATGACTTGATTTTTTTCCTTTAATACAGTACAATGACAGGTGTAAAGAGAAGATGAGCATCAGATGCTTGAGCAATATGCTCACTGTTTCAAGACGCCTTGAACATCAGCATTCCTTCATGGTGCCAGAGGAGAAAAAAAAAATATGCTACACAGATTACACGCTTGTGTTAGATAGAAAATAGTACCATTTGCAGTTTCAGTTAAAAGCATGTTGAAGTGCATATGGAAAATACCATTAGGAGGAACTCCAGAGCGCCTGAGTAAAATGGGTCATTAGGCTTTCGTTTGTTGGAGAGTGTCTCCCATCTGACAGTGCAGAATGGTAGCATTTTTAGCAGCTTATGTTCCCAGTTACATTAAACAGACAAACAGATTGACTATTTTGCATTTCTCATTTGACAACAGCTTGTCTTCATTTGCAGCACACTGGTGGCTGAGCTGAAAGCATGGCGGATGAGTGTATCCAAGGTCCTGGTTTTGAATAACAGCAGATGCCAACGTTTAACTTCAAAATCAATCAATTCTTTTTCCTGCGTGCGGATAAAAGGTCTAGTGAAGTGCCTGAAGGGGGTTTTCTGCTGTTTACAGCTGAAAATATATTAAAAAAAAATTTCATTACAAAACTTTCTGCTAGAGATGAGGACGGTGGTGATTTCATGAAAGTAGGTATGTGAGAAAGTGTTTCTAATTGAGGGGTGCCGAAAACATTATACGAGGCCTTGTGGAGTTTAATCTTTCAATCTCTTACCTGGAAAAAGTGCTCAATTGCTGTCAGATCCTGGGCCAGACAGCCCTGAGTGGTAGTGATCACCCACTGTTCTGCCTAGGCTTCCCCACACCACCGCCAGTAAGTGCTGGAACTCGTGATCTGCAGTCACGGGAGTTTATAAATTAATTATTGTTCAGATTCCTGGAATATCTGGCCTGAAACCACTGTGGCACATAAATGCTTCTCCCCTTGGGGGTGGTTGGGTGGGGAAGATGATGGTAAAATGCACTTTGGGTCAAATTTGTTGAAAACCCCCCATCCTGAAAGCAGCTGAGGCAAGTTTGGAGCCTCAGTTTCTCAGGAGAGCTGTGATTTGGTCCTCACAGATGAGCAAAGACCTGTGATCTTGGGAGCTCCCAAGTGTTGTTTATCTTCCAGAAATGCAGAACCAAAATACAGCAACAGAGGCTGGCATTCACCAGCTATCCACGACTGGGCTCTGGGTAGAAATGCTATGGCAATCTGCATTTTCTTTTGGAAGAGAAGGATGGGGCTATTGCCTCCCCTGGCATACACTACACCCGGTGATAAGACTCCCCGAGGAAACTGTAGGATGCTTTCAAGTGGGAGCAACATCCATCCCTTATCAGCAAGATTTAGCACTGTCCAGATGTATGAAAGATTCACGAGATAGTAAAATGTGAGCAGTATAAAGCTAATCCTGGTGCCTGGAGCATTTGGCAGGGGAGATGTAGGTTCAATTACAATGCGAATTTTAAGTCTTTCTTCTTTTAAGTCAAATTCTCCTCCAATCAGAGACGCACTATTTTCTGCCCAGTAGCAGAAAAGACACCCAAACCCAGCACAGGGTCCTCTCACCATCACATGAAAGCAAAGGAGCAGCTTCTCTTGCTGCTTTTTGACATTGTTTGAAGACACATTGTTTGTAGGTCCTCATCTTGCAGTGATGGTTGGGGATATGAAGCCTGAACTGAAGAAGTCCAGCCCAACCAACCAAAATCAAAATGCACAAGGCATTCTCTGGCTACTCTTGAGAGGCTGCTGGCATAGGATAGGTTTGGATCCCAGGTCTCCCAAGGCCCAGTGTGTGATCCTGGGGCTTGACTCCAGCCTCCGATTGCGAGGAGTAAAGGCTAGACATGACAATGTGCAGCACTGAGCTTCTTCATCATTTTCTTTTTTTTTTTTTTTTTTTTATTTAGCCTGAGGTCAATGATTTTCTGCAGCCTGAGGGTGACAAGGAGAGTCCCCAGGGACTGATAGTACAGGGACAGGCAAAGCACACCCGTGACACCCCTCAGCACTCCTGCTGGAATGGTCTCGTTCTCCCACAAGAAGTTCAAAGGTTTTGGCAACTGCAAACAGCCACCAGTTCAGAAGCAAGGCAGACCAGGGAGAAACCTTTACAACTGAAATATTTATATCCTTCTCTCACCCACCCTCCCTGAAGATTTACTTCTTTAGCAGCTCTGATCACATACACAGAGCAAATACTGTTCAGGACCCTGAAATAACACCTGCAGCCAGAAATCCCTTATTAGAATAAATGGTAGGTTTTCATCCTGGTTTTCCTTGCCACAGTGAAGAAACAATTTCTTGATTTTCTTTTTTATATAAAGATGCTGATGTAGAGCATTCTAAAATCCTTTGGATATGCTTATTTTGATGTCAGGTCAGTTATGTTGGATTCATATTTGAAGATCTGGCTTGGCAATGCAGGAAAAGCAACAAGAAAAACTAATTTTGAATCTGAAATAATTTTAGGAGAACACATCTGGGAAAAGATCTGTTGGTACCTAAAACATACAGACGAGCCCTTCTGCAGAATAGCTTACATTTACCATACAGGCACATCTGGCGCCTATAATGAGTCAAAAAAACTTGTTTCTGCCTTATAATTTCCTAAAGCAGTTTCCTTTCCTGCAGTTTAGTTCACCACATTTAAGCCTGAGCCAAGGCTCGTTGTGCTGATCTCAGGGGACGCTGCCATTCCTCACCCACACAGGTTTTTCTGTGCAATCTGGGATGATCCCACGACCTGCTGCCTGCATCCCAGACAGCCTGGCTTAGGACAAGGCTTCCTTTGGATCCCCCACCCTCACACAGTCTGAGCACTGGTGCCAAGGGATCTGCCAGCTCAGCTGTCCTCAATGTTCCTCGTGGGAACACATCCTTCCAACTCAGGACAGTCTCTGATTCCATCACTGGCAGTGATTTGCTGGGACTTTCACATGAGAAGGAATTCACTATGGATGCTTGATGGCCCATAAGAGGCAGTTAGGGCTGACTAGTCACTAACTAGTCCAAAAGGCTTGGGAATTACTGCAAAGAGAGATTTTCCAAATGTCAGATTTTCTTCTTCTTCTGCACTGCCAGAAGAAGTCCCAGCATCAAAAGGGTCCATTATCCCTCTCCTGCAGTGGAGCTTTGCTTAATAGACTCTTTTATATGTTCCCTGATATCCAAGTGTCCCTGTCCATTCTGCCAGATTCATTTCAACCAGCCTAACGAGACAACAGTGCACAGCCAGCACGTGGCCGTGCAATGGGCTGGAGAATCATTCCCGCTCCACTCCTGCGCACAGAGAGGCATGGACAGGGTTTAGCCTCTCTCTCTGAACAGTGAGGCTCTCTCCAGTGGAACATGGTTTGTTCTATCTTCTTCAAATATCTGGAGATTCCTGCAGAACCGTCTCTTGTTGTGACTGCGTTTAATCCTCTGCGTTTCTGGCCCTTCATAATTTGATGCTGGTGTCTGCAGTCTATCGTTATTAAGGGTATGCAGTGATTAGAAGGAAAGAACAAGAGATTAGAGGAAACCAAGAGCTATCTGAAGCACACAGAAAGAAAAAAAAGAAGGGGAAAACACTTTCAAGGCCACTGGAGTATGAGAGGTCTCAGCATGTGGTCGAAAGACATAAGCAAGGGAAAAGTTTGACAAAGGCCTCTGCTTGGGCTGCTTGTACGATTGTTTCTCAGTAGAAAGAGCATAATATTGATTCCCAAAACACTGTCTGTCCTTTTACCTACTGTGTATTTTGATAGTCAAAAGTATGTAGCTTTTTTGACAAAAGCATTAAGGAATAGCTATGGAAAGTACCACAGCTCAAATGTCCATGTATTCTTTCTTCTCACTCTTTTAAAAAAATTGTTGCCGTTGCTAGGACGTGCATTTAGAGCTCTTTGTTGTCTTAATGGAGACTGAAACATGTGTAGAGTTTCGCATTTGCTTTTTTTATTCATCAGCTGAATAAAAAAGCCAAGCAGACAAAGCATTTGTAGTGCAAGAGTGGAGTGCAAATCCCTCCCTGTAAGCTGAACAAAAAAGCTCATTAAGAGGAGGTGGGATTTCCTGGTCACAGCTTTTAACTAAAGGGCAAAGGTCTCCTGTTAAGTACCATACAGTCTAAACAGGGCTGCGTAAAATTATGGAGGGGGGGGGAGAGTCAAATATTTGTTCTTAATTCTCAAGTTAGTTTATCCAAAGTGGCAACCAGGGAAGTGTTGGGAATGATTAAATGGCTGCATTGAGGCTACAAATTGCTGCTACTTGCTTTTGTAGCTGGACTTGTTGCAGTTGAGTGATGTCGCCCATCAGTGCATTGTGTGCACAGTAAAACAGTCGAGCAGTGACAGATAGACTGAAACTCGGAGCTACTCCATCACCGCTGAAGGATCCTGCTCACTGGGAATTGAGAATGAGCACAAGCCACGCACGTTGCCCAGGAACAGCTGCTTTCACTCCAGCCCAGCTCCTCAGCTGTCCAGGGCAAGCAGCAGCTAGTAAATAAGCTTTATCTCTGATCTCACTGGGGAGGAGAGCCAAACAAAACACAAGCAAAATAAATAATTTGGCAAAATGCTCTACTGACAGTCCTAGATGCTCAGATTGTAAAGTTCCCAGCCAACAGCACGCCGCATCAAGCGAGAAGATGATTTGCAAGAAGAGCCCGAGGTAGCAGTGCTGGGCACCAGCTGGGAACATGCACAGAGTGCCCTGGCAAAGAAGCACCGAGACCACAGCTTGGTCCACCCCTACCACGGCTGCGGGAGCAGCCCAGAACCCGGGTTGTGGGGACTGGTTTGCAAATGCTGCCTCTGACATGCAAATGCTCCCAAAAAAAGGTGAGGTGATCTTGGTGGCATGGCTGAGGGCGAGGGCCGCAAGGGACTGAGGAAGCGTGAGCATCCTTTGGGGAAAAATAAGATGGTGGCCAAAGGACTTGGCCCAGTTTGTTTCCCTTCCATGCCTGGCTCGGCCCTGAGCACGGTCTCCTTGGCACAGAGTCCCTGTCACAGAGCCAGGGCTTTATCAGCAGCGTGCCTTGGGTGCTGTGCGGCCTCTCTCGCCCAACCAGAGAGGAAGAGGCAAAAGCACCTTTTATAACAAGTGCCTTGCCCAAATTTGTTCAGTTCTGCACTTTGCCGCCTCACTCTGCCTGTCCACCCAAGGGCAGGTCCCTCCACCATCACTGCCCCAAAGGGAGAGGGAGAAACACCCCCAGCATCTTCTCCCCACTCGCGTGTCTCTGCCTGTTTCCTCCTGCGGTTTCACACCTCTGCTCACCGGAACACTGCTCGCCGGTGCCTTGGGTTGCTGTTTTGTTGCTCCGTTGATCGGAAAAGACGACAGCCAAACGCAGTAGCCACATAGATGTGAAGGTTTTAGAAGACTCAGTTCTGGGAACAGGTGTATTTTGGGCTTGAAAATAAAGGGAAATTTAGTTTATGCAGATTGTTCCCACGAGCTGTGGAATCAGCAAATTTTATGTTTGGGTTCATCATGAGATTGAAATGACCGAGGCTTAATATATGTTGTGAGTTCTAATTGAAAGCATTAATTAACATTAAAGCCAAAATCTTCCAATCGCATGCTAAACAGAAATCAGGGAGAAGCAGGTAGGCAGTGTGGATATCATTTGGCATTCTTTCTGAGACACCGATTAGCATTTGGAGTCCAATCCTCTGCAAAAACTCATTAATGGGCAATTAATTATTCTTCACAATTTGTACACTTAACTATGTGCAGAGCAGTAGAAGCTGCATTAAACATTGGTAAAAAATCAAAATAAAATGAAACCGCACCAAAGAGAGCAGTTGTGCCAGACAGAACTTGAATGCAGTTTTCTGTACTGATGTCACCTCCCTCTTAACCAGGATAACGAAATCTATCCCATGGAAGGCCTAGAGGAACCTCAGCACGAAGTTATAACTGTCCTCTGTAATTGTTTCATTTTGAGGATGAATTTTGGTGCTTCTATTTTTGTACATGTTCTGGTTTTAGTCATGAGCCAAGATGGTTGATGACAGGCAGGTACCTGCACTAACATCCTCGCGCTCTGAGCATAACTGCTTTTAATAGGAGCAGCCCGGCATCAGGATATGGAGTATTGGACAAACAAGAAACTGCCAAGTTAGAAAAAGACCCATTCTAGAATTACAATACTTTTACCTTTTAAAAAAAATTTGGTATGGCTTTTAATCAAACCTGGCGCTATTTTTTTTCCTTTGGCTTCAGGTGGAAAAAAAAAAAGGCAGAAACCTGAATGTCAAAGAGAAACTCAGAAGGTGAAATAACCCATGTGAACTGAAACCAGAAACAGCTCACACAAACCTGCTGAGAAGCAAAACTGCCTTTGCTTAGGCACAAACCAACTAATTGTCCTTTTTTGTTTTATTTATTTGTATCTCAGGAGCTTCAGAAAGCCCAAATCCTTGCAGTTTGTTGGGTGCGTGGAAGTCAGGTCACAAAGGAGAGAGAGAGAATGAGAGAAGGATATCAAGGAGAGACAGAGAGGAAAGTGCAGCAAATCATGTATTATGCTGCTTTAAACAGGAGGAAGCTGAGAGTGGCTGCACGGCCCAAGGGCAAACAGGATGTCTGTTAGGGTTGGGAAACAAACATGGGTCTCTTGTGTCACCCTGCTGAAAGTGACTTTTGAACCCAGGTACTCAAGAGAAGAGGTGTGGATGTCAGAGCAGCAGGCCAGGTAGGAACAAGTGCTGGTACAACCAGCCCACCTGGGAAGTAGCACAGTTTTGATGTGATCCAGTGAGACAACATGGATGTTTGAGGAGAAAGGTTTTGGTGAAAAGCATCCAGGCCTTGGCAGCTAAATGAACCCCACTGAAGGTGCAGCATTGTGCCTCCTGGCAGTGGGAAGGGGTGGATGAGTGCAAGCAGCAGCGTAGAGTCTGGGAATGCACAGCTGGATGGGAAGAACCTGATGTCCTCCAAACCTTAAATTGAAGCTAAGGACTTCATACTTTGTGTCTTCTTTCTTGAAATAAGAACGTGCAAGTATTTGACCATCATTTATGGGCAGTATGGATCCATTTATGGGCAATAGAACATCCAGTAATCACAGCCCTGTGGCTGATAGGAAGGCTTGGGTTGGAAGGAACCCTAAAGATCACCCAGTTCCAAGTGCCCTGCCACGACCAGGGATGTCAACCACGAGACCATGTTGCTCCAAGCCCTGTCCAACGTGGCCTTGGACACTTCCAGGGATGGGGCATCCACAGCTTCTCTGGCCAACCTGTGCCTGTGCCTCACCACCCTCACAGGGAGGAATTTAATCCTAAAATCTAATCTAAAGTTTTCCTCGATTAGTTTATAACAATTGCCCCTTATCCTATCACTCTCTGCCCATGTAAAAAGTCACTCTTCCTTATTTTTTATAACACCCTTTAGGTAAGGTCTTCCCAGAGCCTTCTGGTCATGATGAGTTGAAGGGATAGAGGAGCCAAATATCTTGCCATGCTTGACCATCACCCAAGGAACTGAATTTCACCAGTTTGGGTTGTTGCCTGATTCTCTCCAAGTGCAAGGGGCAGCAGGGCCTTTCGTCTGTGATGTGTTACACAGCAGGAGATGAACATTTGAACACCTTGCAGTGTTGTGAGCTGACATAGCTCAGGGGAAACCTAACCATGGAGTGATTCTTCGTGATAAACATGAATAATTCTGAAAACTAATTCACTGAATAAAGAAATCTAAGAAGATAGGCTAGATAATTTTTGGACATGAGAGAGAGTTCCTGATGGCTCCCTCAGGTAATAATGAAGGAACTGAGATGATCAAAGGCTTTGCTGTCTTCTAGAGCCAGAGCCACTTACATCAACCTGCAGGAAAAACACAAAGCAGGTAATCAGAGATCCTTGAAGAAAAAAATCATTTTTACAGCATTCAACTACTGACTTATTTGTAAGAAGAGTAGGTTAAAAATTGGAAGAGGGAAAAGGTTTTGAAAATATTTTCATTACTTACTAATTAATCATTATTTCACTAATGCCTGCCATCTTGACTTATAACTGATTGACCATGCACAGTGCATGCATGGGGACATTTGAATTTGTATCCATGCTGGCTCTATGGAAGAGGGCAGCAAAAAGCATCTGACAAACAGAAACAACTTTCACCCTAACAAATATTTTTAAGCTGCAAGTAAGTTCATCTTCTCATGGAAACCAAACACTGTTTTGCAAGAGACTTCCTCGGAGAGTGTTTTCCACTACATGTGTATTTTTGTCTTTAAACCAGAGGAGTAACTTTAGATTTTTAGTTTTCCACTGGTGGCTTCACTGAGAGGTTTGCCATGGATAGACATCTGTGTCTTGGCCATCTGCACCCATGACCCTGATGCAGCTGCACATGTCCAATTGTCACCTCCACCATTTCTGAGAGCTTTCCCTCCCTGACTGGCTCACATCCTGGATGGACATTCAGGGAGAGCCTGACCTGGTATTGGTGATCAGTGAGCTTTCATGGAAGCTGCCTTTCTGCCTGCCGTGTCTGGGTTGCAGAGCGGGTCTGAGCAGCTGCTGGGGACTGCATGTGTTCTCCTCCAAAGGCAAAACCTGAGGAGCTACAGAGGCACCTGACAGCTCCTCCTCCTCCTGGTAATGTTCACCCAAGAAAGTCAACATGCACCTCTTCATGGTGACCTTGCAGGGTAGGTTCTTCCTCAGCCCTTGCTAAATAACTTTGGCATGTTGCTGTTACGCACAGGAGCCCGACTGTGTGACCATACTCCACTTTCCTATCAGCACTGCTCCTTTCAGTACAGAATTCTCTTTCCCATCACCAAAGTTCAGTTGCTTCTGTCCTGTTTTGCCTGGCAGCAGTTCAGGATTGGAAGAAAAAAAATCATACAGCATCTTAGTGAAACTGCAGTCACACAGGCTTTTAGTGCTCAATTAACCACCATCATGGATTTCTAGGTATACAAGGAAAGGAAAAAACACCTTGAACTTTGGTGCCTCGAAGGGACAAGGGGAAAGAAATGGTTATTCTAGGTTTCATTCTCATTCTTTCTTAAAAGTCTTCTCCAGTAAGCTGAAATTGTAGAGCTGATGAAGTGATTTTCTGTGCTGCAAGTATTAAGGGTACCAGCTAATTTAGCTATCATGATAAATGCCTGCTAGAAGCCTATTTTCTTGAAAGAGCAAAGAAGAAAGGAAACCTTTTCTGAAAATGGGTAGAAATAACTGTATTTTAGTTTGTATGGAAAATATTTTGAGGGAAAATAACCTCAGATAATGTGGGACAACATGGGCTAAGGTGCTATTTAGGGAAAGGACATCAGATTCAACTTCTGAGACACGGACAAGGGAGGAGAGTGGCAATACTATGTCCTTGTAAATCTCTCTGGCTTCTGGCACTTGGCTGCAGTAATTAGTGGAGCTCTTGTAAAAAACAGTATGATCTTACAGAGATTACTATATTAGGCAGCACCAAGCTGCTTGAGGTGTCCTGGGCTACCTGTGGCCCAGATGGGCTGTACAGAGTCTCAGGGATTTGCCAGACATCAGAGACTGCTCGGCCCAGCAGTAACTCCACAGTCCAAGGGCTACCAGGAGGAGTGACAAGCCCATTGCCCTGCTGTCCCACCTGAGGTGTGGGGGTCTCAACTGGTTATACTCAGGATGGCAGGGCTGACTGATCTTCTGTTAACTGGATACGGCAAGGCCAAGAGCTGTTCCTTTGTGTGACCCCACATTTCAACGCTTGCCATTTACCTCCAAAAGTTTATTGTGGAGAATTTTGGCATGGCTCTGCCTGAAGGGTTCCCTCTTAGACTTGGGAATGGCAACTGCAGAAAAAACAGGCAGGTGCAAACAAGGAGAGAAATCAGTTGGGGAAATTATTTAAGCCATGTTTTAAGCCATTATTTAAGCCATGTTTTGTCCCTCTCCTACATGTATGAAGCCAGCAGGCATTGGGTGCAGGCAGGTGGGAAAGAGGAGAGCATGCCTTGACTCCTCACACAGGTTTTATCCCAGGCTGCCATCTAAGCAGAGAAGAAGCCCATGTTTGGCCCCTTTGTTCCTAGGTAGCTGTGTCCTTGGCCCTGAGATTGCTCTGTTCTCCTTACACCAGCCACGTGAACACCCCAAACCTCTTGCCCAGCCTCTCTCTGACAGAAATGCCAGGCAGCTGGGCACGAGGCTTTGCACAGCTCCCTCCTCAGCTCCCTCTACCACCACAGCAGAACCATATATAGATCTGTATGAAAATTATTATAAATCGCTACTCTGAAAATGGGTGCGTATAAAAAGAAAAGTTAACTCTTCAGCCGAGCTGCTGAATCACAAGTTTTTGCCTCAAGCATATTTTCACAGCCCCTGCAAAAAACAGAGGCATTAATGGAAAGTCTGACACTGCATTAACTCCTGCTGTACTGGGAGTGGCTGCTGAGCTTAAAATGGTCACCGAGCGTTTTCGTCATCTTCACCATAAAGCCTCGTGCTTGGAAAACCACACATGACATTGGCATTGCAGGCTACTCCACTCCTTTCTCCGTGACAAAGTGCTGTTTTAACTAGCAATGCTCCTGTGCCAGGCCCCGTGCTTTCAGCAGCCCAGCTGCCCACAAGCCCTTTTTGTGGTTCCCTTGTCTAGCTCAATTTAAACCCAACGTGACTCCGGCTAAGAGAGGCATTTTGCAATCACCTACCACAAAGTGATAAGAGGCTGTTGCAGCAGATGACTTCTGTGCTTCCCCAAACAAGCTCTTCACATTTAGGAAGGTCGGCCATGTCATTTCTCTAATTTTCTAACCACAGAAATTTATATTTAGAAAAGCGCAAGGAAACTTCCCTTACCCTAAGCAATATTGCATAATGATGGAGGAGGGGGATTAATGCAAAGGTTTTTCTTTGAGCAGAATTCTGAGAGATTGGGAGCTGGAAAGCCTGAATAATGACTTATTTCAAATATGCAAAGCCAGGGCTTTCTGTGTGTTTCAGATCCATTCCCGGTTCAGGTCAGTGTTTGCTACAGTGGGTGCAATCTCTGCAGCTATAGGCCATGTCTCAGTCTGTATTTCTCTGGTGCTGCCCTCCTGGAGAGCCATGGCTCCTCCAGGATGCTCCTGCCCTGGGCCTTGGCATTTACGAGCACAGCCTCCTTCCTGCCCGAGCCCCTTCCAGTCCTGCCAACCACTCCTTCCCTTGCCATCCCCCCAACTCCTGCCCCTTAATAGGTTTTAAAGAGATTTAGGCATTGCTGTTATTACAGTTGCACTACGGGGCTCATGAGTCTGAAGTGTTTAGGCACAAATGCCAAGAATAATAATAATAAACAGTCTTCAGTGCCCTGGGGCTGCAGCCACAGCTCAGGGATGAGGTTCCAGAACCCTGAGGTTCTCCCCTGCATGGGGAGAAGCTGAAGAGGGGGAATCCTCCTGTGCAGGAGGTGGGTGACAGGTGAGGTGCAGTGTGGGGAAGTCTTTGCAACAGCGCTCTCCTCCCATGGGCTCATGGCTGTGAGATATAAAAGAGCCATGTGGCCGGTTTTGGAGCTGTGAAGTTGGTGTGAAGTCACCTGGGGCTCTGCTGGGGATGGACACTGCCCTGGGAGGGACTGTGGCTCTGCAGGGCTGCTGGAGAGCACACTGCCACTGTTATTTCAAATAGAGACGCTCTCTATAGCATATAGAGAAGGCTTCAAATACAGAAGCCTTCTATAACACAGCAGAATGTGGGTGTTTTCTGGCAACTCCTTCCTCAGGGATCTTGTTCTTATGAAGTGTCCATGAAGCCCATCAGCTTGAGTGTGGAGAATATATTGGGTGGCAGCTACCTACCAGCTGGGTGTTGAACTATATAATTAACCTCACCAATCTGTCCCTGTGGGCCTGTGATGCTTTGGGAAATGCAGCTGAAGCTCTCTGAAATCCCTGACTTCAGCACACGCACAGAACCAAGGAGATTCCCTCCTGTCTCTCCTGATGGTGTTTCCTCTAGCAAAAGGAAAGTTCTTATGATGGTGCTCATCCAAATCTGAGAAACTTTTGTTAGGTGAAAGGCTGTGGCAATTAACAGACACAAATACTCATACGTGGTTGTGCTGGACTGGTGATGGCTGGGGATTTAGAAAAAATATATGGTGATTAGGCCTGGTTGGGAATTGAACCATCTTTGTGTCAAGAAAATTAAAATGGTTTGGAAGTTATCTATTTTGCCTGGCCTGGCTCAGGGTATGAAGCAATCATTGGAGCAAAACGGACACAGATAGTTCTGTTCATTAAGCCTTTAGGAAAGGATGTTACCACCGCCTTGCACAACAGCCACAGAAAAAAAGTTAGTTTGGGAATGACTAATTGCGGCAGTGGGAGTGTGATATGTGAAAGCAGAGCCTTGGATTGGGAACATTGTTCCAGTCCTTTCTGATGGAAGTTTGAATTTGAACGGTAATATAGGCATCTCATTTTCAAACAAGATTCTGGAAAAATACTGTGAAACTTTCCTATTTGGAAGCGTAACTTTCTGACAGTAACTCAGCAGCGGTTTGTCCCTGTGCACAGCCTAATGGATCAAAAGTTCAATTTCTGCATAGTCTATTACTTGCATACTCAATAAAATAGGATGCACGAATGGCTTAGCCTTTTTTTTTCTTTTTTTTTCCCCACTAAATGCAATTTTTCCCCTCAAAGATTACTGAAAATTACTTTTGCAAGTCAGTATGAAGGCTTATCAGTCCAGTGGTGTTCAGATCCCATATTAACTGCCTCACATTACTGTGAACAAGAACTGCTGTAGAAGCCAATGGAGTAAGAATGTAAAGTACATAGTGCTGATGTATGTCCCTGCAGTAACCCTTTCCCATCTTAGGTCCTTGATGGACTCTTCTTCCACAAACAATTATGTCTTATTTTAAAAAATGCTATATTGTAGAACTTAAACTTTCCTGATGCTTTGGGGCCATATCAGTCACAGATTCTGTGACTGATGAGCACAGAGAGCAAACACTCCCCACTAAGGAAACATGTAGAAAGATTGCTTTCACAGCATGCTCAGGGCATATTAAAAAAATTATGTTTCAGCACAAAAGGAAAAGAATTTAGCCTGTGCCTGTCAGGCTGCTTTAAATATTTTATTTTGCCTGTCTTCAGAATCAGTGTATCCCAGAAGAAGCCATCCCCTGGGGCTCAGCCCTTCAAGGGTATGGCATTCTTCAATCCCATTGATTTTAGTGGACCTTGAAGGCACTTAATACTTCATAGGCTCAGTCCCATCCTCTAGAAAGGTTACCCTGTGCATGTTACCCATTACAGCTGCCAGGAGATCTAATACCCTTTGGTTTAGCTGACAAAGGGAAGGTAGGCAAGTTCGCAATAAAAACAAGAAGCTGGTTTTTAATAAAGAAGCCAGTCTCCCATGGGTTAAGTTACCAAAGGATGGGCTCTCCCATCCTATAAAGAATGTACAAGGACTCTACCTTATTTTCAATTAAAAAAAAAAAAAAAGCTACAGGTTGTGAAGACTTTGTGGATTGCATGCAGGAACTGCAAAGCCAAAGTCTCCTTCTGCAGGATATATGTATGATAGAGTATCTGAACTGATAAAAACCCAAATGAAAATATTTCAAAAGAGCATCAACATTGAAAACTGAAGGGCTTAAATGCCTCAGCTTTGCTTTCTTGCAGGACTGTAAATTGTCTTTCTTGTGTGCGTCAGTCAGCGTTTGCATCACCACCAGTCACAGGTTCTGGATTTCATGCAGGGCACACGTAGCCACTCAATATTTATTTTCATCCTTATCCCTCAACAAGTATAGACCTGACGTAGAAAGGCTTCAGATGCTGCAGTGCTCCCTGCACGATGTGTTTCCTTTCCGTCCCTGCCCTCTCCCCACCACGCACAGGCTCCACAGTCACTACCGAACGCATTTCACATTCTGCAGGAGGAGGAAGCCTCTAGAGATGAGGAAATGAGGCACAGAGCAGAGAAAGGTCAAAAGTTTCCACTTACTTTTGGTGCCCAGTTTGAGAGCTATCGGTGTAATTTCTCAGAGCTCAGCATCACCTTTGCAGGTGGCAAAGGGCAGGGTGTCCCCAGTGGGCTCCTGCCTCGTGTCCCCAGGGCCAGGGAGCTGGGCTTGGCTGATTCCACCCTCCACAAGGGCATTGTCTCTTGAGAATGACCACACACAGCAGGAAAACAGCTTCAAAATGCCACAGCACCACCAAAAGAGCCTTGTTCAGTTGACCTGGCATAGCATGCAGGGTTCCTTAAACCGTACAGAGTCAACCTCTACGTGACAGTCAGTTCCCAACCAGTGACCTCTAAGTTGGTGGTCTCGGCCTGCTGCTCGTGGCTTGCCATTTGCAGGGAGGGCACGGGGGTTTTGCCAGTGTGGCAAATTACAGATTGCTGGTGTGTCATCATGAAGGACACTCTCACCAAAAGGCAGAAGGCAGGACAAATGTCAGACGCTTAGAAATACCCAGGGATGGTGCAGTGGCAACACGGGGCAGAGGGCTTGGTTCTCCAGGGAGCTCTCCTTTTCACAGAATCATAGAGTAGTTTGAGTTAGAAGGGACCTTAAAGATCCCCTCATTCCAACCCCCCAGCCATAGGCTACATTCATATATACAGCTTTCACTAGACCAGGTTACTCAGAGCTTCATCCAGCCTGGCCTTGAACACTTCCAGGGATGGGGCAGCCACAGCTTCTCTGGACAACCTGTGCCAGTGCTTCATCATCTTCACAGTAAAGTTTTCTTAATATCTAATCAAAACCTGCTCTCTTTCGGTTTGAATCCATTCCCTCTTGTCCTGCCCTTGCCTCTAAGCTTAGAGGAAAACCAAGAGCTGCCAGATCTTCCACTGGATCTACAAAGTCATTAGGAGAGTAACTGAAAGCAAAACAAAACAAAACCCCCACACTCATTTGGTTTATTCCTGATGTATATGTTGGGTTCATGCAAAAAAAAGAAATCATTTTAAGCTGTGCCTTGGCACAGGCAGTCATGGAAGCCGGAAGTATATAGAAATTCAAAAAGGAATATATGAAATTCATTCAGGATGCTACATGCAGTGTTTGTGATGCCCTTCCTTTTGAGGAAAAGCTGTTCCCTCCAGCACTGCTCCTTGTCCCCCATCCCTCCACATCCTCCCTGGGATTTGCACATGGCCAGTCAGAAATCAACAGTCAGCTGCATGAACTCTTGCAGTCTGATCCACTCTTTGCAGTTCCCCTGGTCTTAAATTTGCCTGCCCAAATATCAGTTGGATAATGCTAGTTGCAGCCTGGACAAAAATACAAATAAGCCACGTGGAACAAGACATTGTGTATGCAAAGTAAATCAGCGTGCAGAAGCTACAAAATCAAAGGCATGCTACTGACTGACAATAGTTTGCCTAAAATAAGAAGCGGGTCTGTCCATAGGCACTAGGAACATACATATTACCTTCCCTCCATCCTGCAGAGCTCTTTAGGTGAGCAAGTGCTTGTCTCGCTCAGGCAATTTACATGAGCGGAAGTGTGACAAACGGGGACAGTCCCTACCTTGAAGTAACAGGCCACAGAAGGGAAGTTTAGCAAAAACAGGAGTCATTAATAGTCATTCCATCTCGCTCAGTGAGGCTTAATTAAAGCACTGATATGTTTTTGACTGACCTTATTTTCATACCTGATAATCAGTAAACTCATTATCATTTTTTAAGCTTGGTTTTGAATCTAACTAATTAGCACTCTGCAGGTCAGCATCTAAGTTTAATAAAGACATAGAGGAAAACTCCAAGATCTGCATATTTTGGATGCTCCCTGCAAAGGCGAGAGGTCATCAGGTAACACCATCAGCACAAGGCTGACCTGGCACCGGTCTGAGGTGTTCTGAGGTGCTGGGTGAGCACCAGCCACGCAGTGGGGACAGCACAGAGAGGAGTTTCCAGCTTTGACAATCAGGGCCTCAAAAATGTCTCAAACATCAGCTTCCTACAGCTGAAGCCTTTGAAGCTCTGATCTGTACTGAGCAGATCTGGAGAAGAGCAGGGCACTGATTTCACACGTCCTTGCTGCACTTGCAGGTGTGTGTGGGAAATGAATGACAGGACAAGAAGAGCACCAGTTTGCAGCAGTGGCATTTCCAGGAGGGAAACGCGGCCTTCTCTGTGTTCAGTGAGATGCTCAGCTGCTCATGGGACAGGCCCCAGCCCAGGCTGGATAAACTTTTCTCTTGTACCCACCATCCTTCCACCAGTTAACCCTCCTGGACTTCTCCTGCTCTGAGCTTCCTCAAGGTCTCAGCCTGCAAAGCACTCCATGGGAGAGGTCCAGAAAGGTCACACTGCAATAAACACGAGCTCCTACCACAGGAGACACAGCTGTGAGCTGCAGAGTGCAAAATCAGTGCTGTTAACTGGGATTTCCAACTAGAAAACTGTCAGGAGGAGATGGGGACAAGCAGTACCAGGCAAGTGTTGCAGTCCTTTCTCTTAGAGGAGGGCAAAGAGCCTCAACCACACTGGCCAGAAAGTGAGGAATGACAGTCTGGGCCACATGTGGCGCTCCTCTTGTGGTCATATCTGTGCTCATCATTCCTATGCAAAGCAAACCGCTTCCATCTTCTGCGGTCAGGAATGGTTTAAATGCTGAGAAAACAAATAATTACAATACTTAGCACCTGGCTTGCACTTTGCACATTGACAGCGCTGCACAGCCATCAGCTAATGAACTGAATGAGGTGTTCAATTACACAATGATTGTTAACGCTCAGTTAAAATCTACAAAACTGAGCACCAAATGGTGGAGCTGCAATTTCAGCTGCCGGCTTGTAGGCACTTCCTTCATAATCACGGATGGTGCTTAGCAATGCTTAAAACAATCTATTTCTCCTCTTCCACCAGCTTTTCCTGATGTTTGTGTGCAATGGCCTGTTCTTAAATGAGCCTCTCCCTTTCTCGGAGCTTGTAAATCTTGTGTTGTAAGACTCTGTGCAGTGTATGTGAGGTACGCTAGGCAGGCTGTTGATATTCTTGGATGAAGGCTCTGTTGCAAGGCTTTGCCAAACCCATGGTACACCCAGAAAACAAAAAAAAAGGAGGGACAGAAGGGTAAGCAGTGAAAAAGCAGAAAAAAAGACCAGTCTGTAAAGTAACTAAACCATTCAGCAAACTGTTTCTATCTACCATAATTGAAACCTGACCAAGTCTGGATTTTTTTTTTTTTTTATAACTTAGAACTTGACCAAACCTTCAGCACCTCCTTTATCCATGCAGACATGCAGACACATAGTTATAACAGCCACATGATCCGCTGAAAAAGTAATGGCTGAAGCATGTGATAAATTGCATTTATTCTTCACCTTTAGCTGTTTCACCCATATGTTGGCCATCTCCTTTGCCCTGCATGCAGTGATCCATCACTGTGGGACTGCCTCTCCTGTCCTGCTTCTGCCTGCAAGAGCCTTTCAACAGCTAGCCATAAATCTGCTGCTTCCTTTTCATCCCAGCAAGATGACTGGAGCCTTCCACCCCCAAAGGCAGAAAATTCCCATTGCTGACAAGTCCTACCCCACCGATTCCCTCTGTGCTGCAACTGTTCCCAGAACCAAGCTTTTATTCCCTTACCTGCCCGGGTCAGGCATGGCTGTCCCCATCGTGAGGGCTTTAGTGAGCACATGGGCTCCAGGGCTTTCCTCAGCAGGAACTCCCACGGCTGCCCAATCCTGCCCATGTTGTCCTGGCAGGGAGGGGCAGCAGGTCCACGTAATTCAGGATGTCCACCATGAGTGTGCTGAGATGAATTACACTGATGCGCTTTCTCCAGATTGTGCTGTTTAAAGAAACTCACGCTTCTGTCTCTATAAGCATCATTTTATCCTGAATTTTATGACCATAGATGATAAAACTGTACAGAAGTTTAACTTGCTGCTATTTCCTTTCCCTAACCCAGTTTGAACTGAATTGACAATGTTTTCCCCTTTCTTTTACTCTGCTTGCAGAGCACCCTGAGTACAAGGTCATGGGGGGAAGCATACCCTGGTCTATTTATGTGAAGAGGCTTTTTGATGCCTTGGGTGAACGAGAGCTCACAAGAAGAGGTTTGATGCCTCCAGCCATTGCAGCAGCAGCACCACTGCTCCCGGCAGTGTGGGGACTGTCACCTGTCTCCTATTAAATGACCTTTATTCAGATCAGCCATTGCATTGCACCACACACGTGTCTGGTCTTTCTTTCTGGACACGGTGTGGAATTTGTTAGATGTTGCTTCAGCAGTTATCTTTAAGGGATTGAACAAATTTTCCAGAAGGGAAATTAGTAGGACCTGCCAGGTTAGAGAAAGAAAAGCTTCTAAACTTCTAAACTTGAGCTACCAAATTTGAGGGCAGGTATAACAAAGTGCAACTACCCCCTACCTCTCAGAAAGTCATTAGCAATGTTTATATATCCCCATTTTTGCAGACTCTGAAGACAAAGAGAGCTGCAGTTGGACTGAGATATCTGCATGCATCAGAGCACTGCAAGACCTCAAAATATTGCTGCTGTAGTGAAGTATTTCTGGCATTTGAAGTAAGAGACTGGGACAAAAAACTCCAGGGATCTAATCCTGGTCGTGCTAGTGAATTATGGTGTGAATCTCAGCAAAAAGTTTACCTTGCCTTTCTGTGGGCATTCAGCTTGTGGGACTGCAAAGTACATCACCACAGACCTCACTTGCTGCCCAAGTGAGCTGGCAGGGATGAGGACTTCATCTCCAGGTTTATGGCTGCCTGGCAGTCCCCAGATCCCTTCATGCTGCCCTGAGAGCAAAATCTCAGAGCCCCAGCCCCACACACAGTCAATACCCTCCCGAGGCACCGCAGCCATCCTGTCCCCTTTCCTCACAGAGTCCCTGCCAGCCCCAGGCACTCATAGGGTTTCACTTGCTCCCCAAGGTTAGGTTTCCTTACCACAGCAGTGGTGCCACTTTCCACACTCATTTTGCACCAGGAATCCCACAGCAAGTCAAACAGGAGAAGGTTCCCATCCACTGATCATGAAGGGCTGCAAGAGTGCTTCACCCTCCTGCCATGTGTACTCACCATGATTTATAAATATAGCTCTGGAAAATCATTCATTAATTAGTTGAAATTGCATTAATATAATAATGGAAGTGATTTTTTTTTCCTCTGGGCTGAGGGAATAAACAACTCTCCTACAAGACTCTTTTATAGAACAAAGCTATGGAAGCAGCAAAGACGGTACTTTTAATGAAATGTGTACATTTACTTGTAAAAATGCTCTACGGATGCATATGCTGGGTTATAAACAAAGAGCTGAAAATCTGTGTGATCAGCAAGTCTACAACTAGCTACTAATTAGGTGTATCTCATTTAGGAAAACCCACTCGGCTGCCTGGGCTCTGTTTTGGGTGGGGACAGGACAGGAGAGCAGGAGAAGGTGATGTTTGTGCTGGAGGAGCAGCGAGAGCAGAGACAAGGCGAGTTTGGAGAAAACCTCTCTCATCCTCTATCCCAGACATGCAGGCCAGACCCATTAGCATCTCTTCTAATAGACTCTGTGTTTTAACTTTTCCCTTCTCCATCTCAGTTTTTCACTGTCTGCTAGAGAGAAACCCCTTTGGAAGAGGAGTGTGTGACCAGGGACCCTGCACTGGGCTCCTGAATGTAAATGCTGTGGGGCCAAGGTCCAGCCCTCTCTCCAGGTCAAGGCACTGACACATTTTAAATACAATTGGAGCAGCTGCAAGGAAAGCAGCCCTGCTCTTGGCACTTGTGAAGAAACAGAGCACAGTCAACAACACATACAGTAGTCCTTAAAAAAAGAAAAGTGGCCTTCATAAATGAAACTTTCTTGGCTATGATCATTAAAATAAATGGAAGCAAAGAGATTAATAATGAAGTAACCCAAGCAAATCAGACAACATAGCCTGTCTCCCATCCATTTCCATCTGAAGTTCATTTTGGCTCATGCATCTGAGTCTGAGGGAGTTTTCCTGATTGATGGATGATAGCTCACATCCAGGTATTATTATTTTTTTTCTTCTTTTTACACTCAAAGAGTTTTAGAAGGCCTGGCTTTGGAAATACCCATTGTCTGAGCCCAGAAATATATAGGTGGTTTCTAAATTGATTTTTGTAGACAGATGCTATTTCCATTTCATTTCACTTGAGAAGAAGTTATCTGTACAGTTATCTTGCTGGCTGCGACAAACAACAGCAAAATACCAAAGGCAAAAATAAAAAAAAAAAAAAAAAAGAAAAAAAGAGTTGATGACAATTTTATACCTAGACAAAGAGATAAAATAAAGGCATCCACTTATCCACCAAATTCAGTGTGAGACCATGATGAAGATTGTGTCAGTAACCTGGAGAAGCATCTTCCCACGTGCTCCGCACATGAATAACCCCAGTCAGAGCCTACCCTCGCATGCCCATGGTTAAGCACACGCTGAAGCACTTTGCTCTGCAGTGTCAGCAGATGTTTTGCAGTCCTGCACCCCACTCCTTTGAGATCTGGAGGCTGGATCTGAAATGTGGATCATCCATGACCCCTTTGCTGTGCTGAGCAGCAGTGCCCAGCCCAGTCCCTGCCGTTGGGAGAAGGAGAGGGGGCTGTCAGTTGACCCCTTCCAAGGGTTGGGACTGGGTCTGGGGCAGGAATATCCCACTCCTGAGCATCTCCCAGCCCTGCTGCAGAAGGCATCTTGTTTGGAGAGGGCTGCAGGGCTGCTCCCTGCTCCGCCAAGGGGTGGGAAGGCATTCTGGGAGGCGACTCGTTGGCTGAATTCCTGCAGAAAGGACTGGGCTAATGTGGCTGGGATCACACTGCTCCATTAAGGGCGTGGCAGGGTTTACTGAGCCTTGTGCAGGAGTCTTTTTATTATTACGTAACTCCAAATAAACAAAATAAATAAATCATGTCACTTATATGCTACTCTGGTAGGTGCAATGGAAAAAGCAAAGATGGATGGATAATGTCACATTTTAGCCTAACAGCTGTACAGTTTCGTGTTATATTTACACTGATATTTAGCTGCATCAGTATCAGGATATTAAAATCATTTTTCAAAGATCAATAATTAAACCTAGGTTTCGTTATTATTCAGAGCCTACAAATTCACAGACCTGTTGTATTAAACACAATACAAATATCAGACTGTTTGTAATTGTACTGGCACTTAATTGCACATTCTGGCACATTATGGGGTAATGATTCTTGAAGTTACCAAACAGTTCAAAGATGAAAGGCCACATAGTCAAAGATTTTAAAATAAAGCTCCTGATTTGTGAATTTATGGTAATGCACTAAATTTGATCTCTTCCCCTCATATAAATAGCTACATCTAATTATATAATTATATAATAATTAGCCTGTAGTCCCACAGCAATTACAGAGTTATTCCATGGGTGTCTGAGCCCTGATGGTGATGGTGATACCTGGCATTGCCCCCTGCCTCCCACTCTGCATCTCTAACTTTGCGGCGGTTGCACACGTGAAAATATCCTGAGCTTTCCGTGTCCATTTTGCTGTGGATTTCGCCAAGGCTCTACTTTTATCTCTGGTTGCTGGTTCTGTTTAATTGGTAGTTTGCAGATAATAGAAACACAGAGGAATATTATTCATTCATCTTCAAAGAGCTGGAAGCAGAGAGTCTGGTGGGGCACCCAGGAAGCCTCGCAGAAGACTGAAATGGGAAGGCAGCGTTTTTATCACCTTCCTCATTCAGAAAAAGAGAGAGAGAGAGCAAGAAAGAGCGAGGCGGCCTGACCAGGAGCCAAAAAGAGATGATTATGTGGTTATCCAGAGGGATTCTTTCTATTACTTGAAAAATCAGAGTGCAGATTTAGAGAGACAGGTTGATGTGCTCAGGAAGATCAATGAATATGAGAGGGTCATTGATGGCATATGCTGGGGTTTAGAGGTAAGTGGCAGCTTTGGAGGCAGTGACAGGAGGAGGGAAGGAAGCAGCTGGTGGTCAGTGGCACGTCCTGGGGTCTGCCCTGTTACACAGAGTCCCCTCCCCAGGGAGAAGAGGTGGCACCGCGGCCTTGAAGCAGCAACGTTGAATGAGATTGCAGCCATAGATGTCAAGGAGTGAAATTTCAAGAGCAAGCAAGTGCAAGAGAAGCTCTGTTGGAGCTTAAGATGTGCTGCTGGTGGGAAACGGTGAGGAAGGGGCTCAGCAGTGCCTGCAAAACTCAAACAAAAAACTCACCTAACCAAACACTCTCAGTATCCCACGGGGTGAGAGGTTTTTCAAGTGTAAATGTTTACCTGCATGGTTTTTTTATTAAAACACCTTGCAAACCCTTGTCATGAACAGTTTCAAGACGCTCTCCCGTTCTCTGCAGCCCTTTTGTTTCTCCTGGTCTGCAGTCACGTCAGCACCCGCACTCAGCCCGTGGTCAGGCAGCAAAAGCACTTGGTCCTGCTTTTCAGCACAAAAACCATCCATCTGTTACGCATTGATAGAGGGAACTGCTAAAGATACAACAACCAGAAATATTTTTCTTGGCAAGGAGGAAGAGGCTTGGAGAGAAAGCAAGTTAGGGACAATAAAGATAGCCAGGAACTCTGGAGCACCGACCTCCAGACGCATCCAGGGTCATCAGCAAAAGTATATCAAATGTTAACAGATATCAGGAGCCAAGAACTAATTTTAAGGAGGGCTGGAAGATATTCTGGCTAGTTCAGTCAACGTTTTAAAGCAATAGTGGCAGTTTCTGACACCACGGAGCTTTTTGCCTGTTCATTTTACCTACTGTCTTTGGCAGAGGCACCCATATTTCCAAAATTTAGAAAGCTAAAGGTGTTGATTCTTAACTTAGGGCAATCGACAAACCCAGAAAATTTATTTTTCAAATGGTTAGTGGTGTACAGGAGTTTCTGTCTGTACATGATATATGTGTGAGATGTAGAGATATATGTAAACCCATATTTGCACGAGTATATCCATATGTTCATGAACTGCATCTGGGAACACAGATCTATACAAAAGAGGCCATTAACTTCGCACTCAGGAGTAAGGGCATCCATGTGAAAATTGATCTGCCATTGAGAAAATATTTGAGTATTGTAAACTGCCAAACCAGGAGACTGATATAAAAATTAGAAAGGTTTCAAAAACCAGGGGATTGATATAAAAATTAGGAAATTAAAAGTAATCGGATTATTCAGATGGAACTGTTGTATTTCATTCTAAGTGCAGTAAATATATGGATTACTAAGCCAATAAAACCAGTGAGGCAAAGACTGGATCGAGCTCTGGAAAAGAAATGATTTCTTATAATTTTTTTGTAATTTCTACTTGTTCATGGACATAAAACAAATATTTAGCTGACTGACTGACCAATTTGCCAGTAAAAGTTTGGAGTGTTGTTCAATTGATCATCATGGATGGGTTTTTTACTCCCTTATTTATTCTGAAGACAAATTGCTGCAGTTCTTTTCTCTGCTTGTTAAAGTCTGCCAGTTTCAAGTGCTCCATATGCAATTTACACAGTGAAATAATAAGCTCCTGTAGTGACTTATATAATGTTCTAAGCCCTGCTGAGCTCTCCCTGTGGTGTGTCACTCATTCCAGAGGCGCAGGAGCTCTGGGATGAGCACGGTCAGTACCTTCGATGGGTTCTTCAGGGCTTGAGTGTGAGCACCAGCCTGTGCAATGGCATTTTTAGCTCTGTTTTAGGGTGCTTAAGCTGTTTTTGTACTTCGACAAACAGGTCACCATCTTTGTTTCAACTTTTGGCAGGGTTTGCCAGCCTGGTACAGAGCAGGCACAGATGAGAACGAGGCAATAGTTCATAGAGAGCTGCTCCCGAGAACATCTGGGGACCAGGCCAGGGAAGAGGTGGTGTAACCCTCAGCTTTGTCCTTACCCCTTGCTCTGCTGACCCAGAGGAGGACCAGGGGAAATGCTGCCTTGGGGATTTCTGCTGTACCTCAGCCACCCACGGACCCTGCCTGATGTGCCTGGGCTCTGGGTGAAGAGGGTTTTGCCCTGGAAACTGCCTGCTGTGACCTGTAGAAAGGGATGACATACCCAGCTGAGGTGCTCTTTGAGATTATCCTGCAGGGGAATGGACAGGATTCAGCCTTTAGTTGTGCAAATGAAGGTAGGAAATCCAGGATAAGCGTGAACTAGGCAGGATGGCATAAAGGAGCTGGAAAAAGGATAAAAAAAAAGCTGTTCTCTGGTCCATCTGCCATGGTGCGATGATGCATTCACAAGTGTGAAAATGTTGGTGAGGAGAAGCAGACTGACTGACCTTTGTGGGCATGGGCATGTAGCAAAGTGGCTGCAGAACAGCCCCGTTTGCTCACCAGCACAAACCAAAGCCACGAGCGCAGAGGCAATGGCAGAGCACGTGGGAATCTCTGCATTGCCTGTATTTACATAAAGAAATTTCACTTCGGTTAAAGCTTCCTTGGGAATACGTGGGAGGTGCGGGGAGCTCTTCAGCGGAGGATGCTGTCTCAGCCTTATATAAATACCTGTAGAATTGCTCAAATAGTTCATTAGTAGCTTATGAGTTTGTGTGCCTGCATTCCTCACTAGCTCTAATTGCGAGGATGTTGATTCCTACTGCATCCGAGCGGAGCCGGCGAGCAGATTCTCTGCTCTATTGCACCATTAAATGAGGTGTTACTGTGTTTGACTCGAGCTGAAAAGGATCCCTTCCCAGTTAGTAAAGAGACCGGCTAGGGCTGACCTAGCTGGGGACAGATTTCCTTCCAAATCACAGAGAAGTACTCCTGAATATGAGATGTTAATTGTGGCAGGAATTAAGGATTAAACAGTCATGGCTTCAGGTTACTAGTGGGAACTGAAATCAGGATTACAAAGGAAACTGGGCCATGCCCTCACAATGCTATTACCCCAGTTCTCGAATCTAAAAAACCTTAGAAACTCATCCTCAGTGACCAATAAAAACTAGTCTAAATTGTGCTTACTGAGGCCTGAGGAAAAGAGTCATAATTGTGCAGCCATAGTTTGGACACCTTTCAAGGCAGAAGACAACATCAAGGGCAAAAGAGTGAAACTCAGCACTGATCATACCCTCTACAACCTTTATTAGGGCCAAAGCTCCAGCACTGGCCACAACTCCATCTCTTGCTTGGGAGCGTCACACCCCACACCAGAGCCAGCCTCACATCTCGAGTCCCTGCAGAGAGAGCAAATACCTTGCAAGAGCATTTCCCTTTGGGCAGAGGCACGTGAAGTCCCTGTGTGAGTTCAGCCTCCAGCCTGGAGGACTCGATCATCTCGACGCCCCACAGCACATCCTGAAGGGCTCGGAGTGAGGGCAATGACCCCAATTCACGTTCTTGGGGGAGATGCTCACATGGGCTAAATATTGATGATGGCACCAAACCCTGCTCCTAACCCCAGGATAAAAAGCCNCTGTGGATTAAATTTATGACATAGTAGCACATACTTAATAACCAATTAAAGCCAAGATTTATTGGGAGCTAAATTGCATTTGTATTATAAATAGAACTAGAATATACTGTTACAGAATAAAAGCAAAACATTTTAGCATTTAATATTGTAAAAGACAAAGCAATCTAATGGACCCTAAATGTTAATGGGTGTAAAGATTTACACTTTAATTGCATTTTCAAGTCATCTTATTTTACTGTGCTCTTTTTTCTATGTACATAGAAATCAACAATGTGCTGCAACATTATACTTAGTAGCAGCAGGACAGACTTAAGGAAACCTATTATTATAGGCAAGATCAGTTTATTATGTATAAATCCTTGCAAACATTTTAATTTAAATGAGCAGTGGACTTTCACTGACCTTGGCTGCATGCGTGTGAGACCTTCATAGCAAATTAAGCCGGTGAAAAGTGTGTGTGAGAAGCCAAGAAGGGAGGGAGTGGTAACAAGACAATTTCTATATGTAAAGCCAACAAATAAAATGTATTAGATATAAGGGTTTGCTTTATGGAAGGCAAAAAAAAAAAAAAAAAAAAGAAAAAGAAAAAACCAACAACCCTAGCAAATGATGAAACTCAAAATTACATCTGATCAGATTATCAATTAATAATATTGTATTTATTAAAGTATTATCAGCTACGATCCAAATTTGGGACAGCATCTGTGGTTGGTGTTTTAGGACTGCTTTCATAGCATATAGAAATGCAACAAACTTCCCAGAAACTGATTCTTGGGCTCATAAAATTTCTCTTCCAGTTTGTGTTACTGCTTCAAGATTCATCAGCTGAGTTACAGTTATGGCTGAATCTAACTCATATTACATTTGAAAAAATAAATGTGCACTAAAAGTAATTAAAGCATGTTGGTTCATGAATAATACACCATTTTACTACTATTTGCAGAGTATAATGAGACAAGCTACTAAATTGACAATGAATGCTCTATTATGTGATTGCCAACTGTTTTATAAGATATTGAACAGATTCATTTATTCTATCATCATGTGCATTATCAAGCTATTGCTTTTTAATAAATTAATTTCTCCTGTGTCTCCAGAGCCTTACTTTGAAATCTGGCTGAAGGCATAAATGGAATTAATTCTGCGGTCGGAGTTTAAGTCGCGGTGCCTCGCAAGCCCCGCAGCTGGCAGCGGGCACAGAGGGGATTTCTCCGGGTGGCCGCGGCGGAGGGGCTTAATTGCGGCGGCAAGGAATGGCTTTTAATGGCCAGCCGGCAGAAACAGTCGCCCCTGCAGGGCAGGGCTCTCTGACAGCTCTTGTTTATCAGGGGCTCTCCTTGCCAGACATCCCCGGTCCCCTGCCCTTCACCCCCAC